>WEKW01032832.1:5828-53130 GCA_013389905.1 Sula dactylatra | reverse complement strand
TTTTTCCTCTTTCCCTTCTTCCAAGGTTTCGTATCTCTCTTGCTCATTATTTTCCTTTCCATTATATTATTATTATTGTTGTTGTTGTTGTTGTTGTTTTATTTTAATTATTATACTGTTCTTATCTCAACCCACGAGTTTTCTTACTTTGCCCCTTCCGATTATCTCCCCCATCCTGCAGGGGTGGGGGAAATGAGCAAGCGGCTGTGTGGTACTTAGTTGTTGACCAGGGCTAAACCACAACACCCACTCTGCCTCACTTGCAAGGAAGCACTGACCCCCAGCAAAGACACAGGAGCTCAGGAGAACTGGTCTCAGAAACAGACGCTAAAACGACCAAGGAATCTCTTAAAGATATAAGACTAATCCTCCCTACTTTAACCATTTAAGTTGCCCAAATGAATTAAATAGTATCAGCTTATAATTACTTAAGAACAATTGTTTCTCTCCTATTAGGAATATATATAGTAATCTTGGTATGTTTATGATCACTTTGGATTTGAATTTGCAAGATCATGGTACTCAACTGATAACTGCAAGCCAGCAGTTTGCAGGTGATTATAAACTAAGCTCAAAGTTGTCATTAGACTATAGTGTTAATCACTAGATGGCAACAGGAAGAGAAGATAGTGCTAGTTATAATAAGCTAAATTATTAGCTTTAACATTACAAGCAAATCTAATAACAATATAATAATAATGACATTCTTGGAAGAAGCTACATCCAGAAGCATTTCAAATTTCTGAATTTAAACCTCCTGCCAAAGATCAATGTAAACATCTGCTAACATTTAGCAATTAATTATTGATAACTCAATTTAACTCACTCTCTGTGCTGTTTACTGAAATTAAAGTCATTTAGTAATCAATAATCATCCTTATAAAACAAGGAGAAAAGTTAGCTAACAATAGTACAGATCAATAAATTAGCTCATCTAATAGAACCTAATATTTTAGTTCAGCACTCTATCTAAGCAATAGTATGCATTATTTTCACTGAAGCAACCATGAGGAACATGGATCCTTTGTACAATTTCCATCACAAAAATAAAAAAAAAATCCCAAAGATGATGGACTTAGATTTTTTTCTTGGTTGCAAGTTTACAAATATGCAAGAAAGAAAGCATAAATGGTCCTGTTCCCATGAATACAGTTGGACTGCATAAGTAAAATCACCTGGACATTAGGAAGCATTTCTTTACTGAGAGGATGGTCAAACACTAGAAAAGGTAGTCAATGTCCCAAGTCTGTCAGTGTTTAAGAGGCATTTGGACAATGCTTTAACTTTTAGGCAGCCCTGAAATGGTCATAGGCAGTGGGACGAGATGATCATTGTAGGTCCCTTCCAACTGAAATAATTCTATTCTAATTCTAATTCTATTCTATTCTAATTCTATTCTATTCTAATTCTATTCTATTCTAATTCTATTCTATTCTAATTCTATTCTATTCTAATTCTATTCTAATTCTATTCTAACTCTATTCTAATTCTATTCTTTTCTATTCTATTCTAATTCTATTCTAATTTTATTCTATTCTAATTCTATTCTAATTCTATTCTATTCTAATTCTATTCTATTCTAATTCTATTCTATTCTATTCTATTCTATTCTACCTTTTCCCAATTCTTGGTTCTCCTTTTATTCTGTCTTCAACCATACCTTTCTCTGTGTGAGTTCCCTACCAAAAAATCAGCGACGACCTAAATACTTTCTAGTCCCAGTTTTGCTAGATCCATATTCAAATCTGGTTTTACTGAGGTGTATTGCTGGCCTTGCAAATTCTACTCTCCAAAAGTACACGTCCTCTGGCACAGCTTTGAACCATTCCCATGCATCCTATCACTAGATCCCAGGGAGAAGAGACCAGCACGTCCCTCTCCACTTCCCCTCTTCAAGAAGCTGTAGAGAGCAATGAGGTTGCCCCTCAGCCTCCTTTTCTCCAGACTAGACAAACCCAAAGTCCTTAACCATTCCTCATAGGACATGCCTTCCAGCTCTTTCACCAGCTTTGTTGCCCTCCTCTGGATGCATTCAAGGACCTTTACATCCTTCTTAAATTGTGGGGCCTAGAACTGCACACTGTACTTGAGGTGAGTCTACACCAACGCTGAATGCAGCAGGATAGTCACCTTTTTTGACCAGCTGGTCATACTGTGTTTGATGCACCCCAGGATGCAGTTTGCTGCCTTGGCTGTCAGGGAACACTGCTCATTCATACTGAGCCTGCTATCAACCAGCATCCCCAGATCCCTTTCTGCAGGGCTGCTCTCCAGCCACTCTTCTCCCAGTTTATACTTGTGCCCAGCATTACTCCATTCTAGGTGCAGTATCCAGATTTTGGACTTGTTAAATTTCATCCCATTAATCATTGCCCAATGCTCCAATCTACCTAGATCCCCCTGCAAGGCCTCTTGTCCCTCAGGAGAGTCAACAGCACTTCCCACTTTGGTATCATCAGCAAACTTGCTAAAGTTGCATTCAACTCCTGCATCCAGATCATTGATAAATATATTGAACAGAACTGGCCCTAGAATTGAACCCTGAGGAACACCGCTGGTGACCAGTCACCAGCCAGATGTAGCCCCATTCGCTACAACTCTTTGAGCTCTGCCCTTCAGCCAGTTCTTCACCCAGTGCACCATGAACTCACTCACCCTACAGTTGGACAACTTGTCCAGAAGGATGCTGTGAGGGACAGTATCAAAAGCCTTACTAAAATCCAGAAAAACTTCATCCACTGCCTCCCCTTCATCCACTAGATAGGTGACCCTATCATAGAAGGATATTAAATTAGTTAAACAGAGCTTTCCCTTTGTGAACCCATGTTGACTGTGCTTGATGGTTGTATTATTCTTTAAATGCCTTTCAACAGTACTCAATATAATCTTCTCCATAGTTTTTTCTAGAAACTGAGGTTAGACTCACAGGTCTGTCGTTCCCTGGATCTTCCCTTATGCCCTTGTAAATTGGAATAAAGTTGGCTACCTTCCAGTCAACAGGGACCTTCCCAGAATCTCAAGACCTTTGCTCGATGATTGAGAGGGGTCCTGCCATAACACCCGCTAGCTCCTTCAGTACTCTGGGATGAATCCCTTCAGGCCCTATGGACTTGTGAACATTCAGCTGATACAGCTGATCCCTCACAATGTCCGTGTCCACAAATAGAAAGTCATTGTTCCCACACTTGTGGTCCTCCGACTCAGGGGACTGGGCAGCCCAAGGTCTACCAGTATTACTAAAGACTGAGGCAAAAATTGCATTGAATGCCTCTGCTTTTTCTTCATCCCTATTAATTAGTCAGATGACCATCTTCAACAAGTATCAGTTGAATGCTTTCTTTAGACCGCCTATTACTATTAACATACCTAAAAAAGCCCTTCTTTTTTATCTGAAACAACAATGGCCATTTTCAACTCTAACTGAGTTTTGGCCTTTTGTGTCTTCTCTCTGCATATACAAACAACAGCTCTGTAATCTTCCTGCAAAGCCTGGCCTCACTTCCAGAGATCATACAGTTTCTTTTTCCTCTTGAGTGCCACAAGGAGTTCCCTATTCAGCCAGGTGGGTCTTCTGCCCTGCTTACTTGGCTTACGACACAGTGGAATTGCCTGCTCCTGTGCTTCTAAAAGATGGTTCTTAAGGGCTAACCAGCACTCGTGGACTCCTAAGCCCTCAAAACCAGATTCCCCGGGTACTCTGCTAAATAACTCCCTAAAGAGCTTAAAGTTTGCCCTCCTGAAATCCAGGGTAGCAATACTGCTGTCTTTTTTCTCATGGCACTGAAAATTTTAAACTCAACCATTTCATCATCACTGTGGCCAAGACAGCCACCTACCATCACATCCCCTGTGAGTCTTTCTCTGCTCACAAATAGCAAGTCTAGGAGGGCATGTTTCCTAGTTGGCTCACTGAGTACCTGTAGCAAGAAGTTATCTCATACAAACTTCAAGAATTTCCAGGATGTGCTTACCACAGCAGCATGATATTCCCAGTTGATGTCTAGGAAGTTGAAATCTCCCATCAGGACAAGGGTTACCAATGCTGAAATTTCTCCTGTTTGCTTGTAAAATGTGCTTACAACCTGGCTGGGTGATTGGTAGTAGACTCCCGCTACAATATCTCCTTTGTTTTCCATCCTCCTAATCCTCACCCAGAGTCTCTCATCCATACCAGCACTAACTGCAAGGGCTGTACAAACCTCTCCCTTACATACAGTGTGACACCTCCATATTGCCTGTTCTTCCTATCCCTCCTGAACAGCTTGTAGCCCTCCATACCAGCACTCCAGTCATGGGGCTCATTGCATTGAGTCTCATTGATACCAATTATGTCATAGCTCTGGGAGCTGACCAATATTTCCAGCTCATCCTGTTGGTTTCTCATACTGCGTGTGTTGGTGTACAAGCATTGCAGATATGTTCCTGAGCCCTCTGTGCTCCCAGGAGCAACATAAATGTTACCATTAGCATTGCCACTCTCAGGTGATGCCATGGCAACCCTTGGCTTACCTACTGCCATCTGGTTGGTATCCCCTTCCCCCATCCTACCACTGTAAGGTAGGCAAGTCTTAGTACCTGCCAGGAGCCCTGTACTTGATCACCACAGCATAAAGCAGGACAATAAACTCACTTGTTATTCTGCCCATACCAACTGTGTCCAACCTGTTTCTGTTGTCAGGAGGACAGGGAGAGGAATAGGAACACCTTTCCCTGGTAGCAGAAGAGCTCTTAGGACAAATGCATTGAGTATGCTAGTATCCCCAAGCCAGTACCCTTTCCAGGCCTGGTGGCATCAGCATCTTTCTAAAAACATCAGAACAACATTACATGGCTTATACAGACAGGCAAAACCTTCTGGTGCAGATAGCAGAACACTGATAAAATGCTATAAGGCTTAACATTGCCAGATCTTCAGATCTAACCAAGAGTTTCTGAGCTGGGTGTCACCATACAAATGTCACCTTCTAGATCTGTTTAGAGAAAGCTTCATGCTGAATGAAAGATGGGTGTCATAAAACCTTTCCAGAGACTGTAAGTGACTCTGATTGAAAATGAATCCTTCTTCAAAGAAAACTTAAAAATTCCCATTCATCACATCCTTGGTTATAATGACATATTAAGTTACCATAGATAAATCTTTCCCATTGAAGACTTCTGACTGGTTATTAAATTAATGTTTTCCACAGCACATTTTGTAGTTTCACAGGAGTTTATTTCAATTTACATGAAACCATTATGTAAGAGAATGAAAGTAGAAGGACATGGATGATGAGTCACAGTCTTCCTAATTATTTAAGACGGTGGGTGAACACAGATCTGAGTTGCAGTAAATACCAAAGAAAGGGTAGTACCATGGAAGCCTAATTCATGCTTTTAATGGAAATTTAAAAGCAAGTTAATTTGCTAGAGTGGAAACTGCCATAATAAAATGTCACAAATGCTAACATTCAAAATGTTCTCTTTTTTCATATAAAAAACATACACTAATAACATTATAACAATCTAAATAATTCATCAACACAATTTCATCTACTTTATCTTCATATTTGCAATAAATACAGTTATGAACTCATTCTAGCAATGTTTTCTGCAGAAACTATATATAACCAGAAAGAATCACAGTATTTTAACTATTCATGCATTAGAGCAATGGACACTAAGCATGCATCTAATTCTGTAGTGTTTTTTTACTGAACCTTTGTGTGTTCAAATATTCTAGTTAAATCTGAGGAAAGTGTTAAGCATAACAAGGTCTTCAAGTAAGATGGCTCTTGTTTATGGTTCAGTAGAGTAAATTCTAAAGAACAAACCCAGCTCTCTCCATGAGAAAGCTTGAGTGCTGTTGAAAGGAAGAATTGAGAACAAGCATAACAACACTAAGGGTTATGTTCACAAAAGGATTTACATAGCAAAAGTTTAATATTTGAGTGTCCTGAGTTCATACCCTGGCTGATAAACATCAAAGGCTAGATTATTCCCACAACTGAGCAAAAATAATAGCTTTCCTGAGTTTTCCTTTGAACTGCACTTAGGAAAAAAAAAAAGAACAAAGAATGTTTACCGGGTCTATTTGCTAACTGGAATGCTTCTGATATATGTCTCACCATGAACCAGTCTCCCTACAAGGTGTTAAAAACCTTTTGATGTATGCTAGGAACACCTTTCTTGCTGGGTTGCAGTCCCTTCCTCTTTTCATGTGAATGGCCTGTGTGTAAAAACCCATTGTTCTTCATAGCCCAAACAGAGTTTTCTTGCTGTTTTCCTACAATCCATTTCTAATTTCTGTGTAGAATTGAATCCAAAACACTTTGTTACAAGAATGCAACTCTGAAGTCTTAATCCCATAACAAACTTTGGAATTCCTGGGCCACAACCTAAATAGCTAAAATTGGTGCTGTTTCACTGAATCAATGGGATTTATTCCACCTATGGATTTTCTCCATCCATGAGGTGCTAAACACTATAAATTTCTAGATCTATTCTTCCAATCCTGAAGGAATCATTCTAAACCTTCAGGCCAAGTCTTAAAGACTTAGCTAACAACTTAAAGGAGAGGAGAGGCACCTTAGAAATGAAAGGTTTAACATACAGATTATTTTAAGGGTGTGTAATATCAATCAATATTCTTGAGAAGAAAACTGAAGCTCACATGCTGGAGGTGAGACTTATCTACAGTGAATTATTTTCATCTATAAAACAAAGAAGAAAAGAGAAATGTGCTGCTTAACTTCTAATAGCAAGGTGTTCAGCCAGGAAATAAAACTAGAAAAAATATTGTCAAGGCAACTTAATAAAGGAAATTTATTGTTCAAAGTCAATTCAGAGCATCTGTCCACCTAATAATGATACTTCTAATTATTTTCTAAGACAAAAATTCATTTAAGTCAAAATAATTTGGAAAAAATCAAGATCAATGGAGAATTTAATACACAGAAGCTAATAACAGCAACTCAGATAGGCCAAGGGAAATATTGACAAGGTGGATAATCCCAGTAGCAAGGAGAAACATATATTTTGCACTGTGCAATGGGAAATGTGGTATCCATTTCTTTGTCTTGGCACTTAAAGGTAGCACTTTAAAAGGGGGACAAAGAATAATGAGAATCAGGTATCTGGAAAACAAAATAACTGGATTTGTTTAGCTGGCAATAAAGAACACTGAGGCAGACATGGTACAGCCTTCACCTAATAGAAAAGCTACTGCAGAGGGGCAGGAACAATCTGTTGCCCATGTCCAGGGAGGATAAGAAAAGAATTAATGTCTTTAAACTGCAGTGAGGAAGATTGGAATAGAAATATGAAGAAAATTTATAACAATGAGGACAGTTAAGGACTGAAACAGACTGCCATGGACAGCTATGCAGTCCACATCACTGGAGCTCTCTAAGGGCTATTTAGATGGACATCTGCAAGGAACGATACAGATATTGTTGATCTTCCTTTGGGACACAGGTATACAGAAGATGACCTTCACCTGCATTGGGTCTGTGAGAGAGATAGTACAACACCTAATCACCACTTGTAAATTTAGGAATGTTCAGGGGATGTTACATTGAAAAGGGACACTTTTCAGGTTTAACAGCAAGTTGTTTTCCCTGACTTACACATTAACAATTACCAGGAACACATCTGAGAAACACAAATGGAAAAAGGTCTGGTGTCCCCAGTTCCCACTGTAGTTGGTGAAAATTCCTGCTGATCTCAGGGTGAAAAAGACAAACGAGTGATACACCAAGGGCTCAATGCTTTATATTATTCATATAAAGTGTTTCTAGTGTATTCTGCAACACATGCTGAAAATACACCAAATCTTCCTATTTTCTTACCAACAACCTACAAGAATGACTTCTCAGACTGCAGTGTTAGACCCTCCTTAGTGAATACATTATACAAAACTCCACTTGAGGGAACATCCTTATGTTACTATTTAGATGCTCTGGAAATGCCACTGAAAATCTAAAATAGACAGATAGATAGATAGACAGACAGACAAATAGTTAGGTAGATAAAACACCAGGTTGAAGTACTAATATTTTCTTGTCATCTGAGCTCTGTGTTCCCAGTTCCCCATTTAAGTTTTTCATTTGCCCTGCATTTAAAGTTTTGAATCTCTCTGTCAATCCTAATCCTACCTAGCACACTGGGCTCTAGCTCTTTTGTATAAATGTTATTGTTAAAATGGTCATGCATACAGAAGCCCAGGGTTTTACAGAAGAATCTCACTTTTGAAATAAAGACTAAGAAACATTCAGTAAGATAAATATGAACAGACAAAACAAAGTAGTAAGAGATATTAATAAAGGAAGGCCAGATGGAATTATGCCTGAGGGCATACAACAGACTATACAAGCAAACTTCACATTGCTGAAAAAACTCAACTCTGAAGCCATTTGCAGTCCTAGATTGAGATGAAGAATAGAAGGGACTGTCTGTCCTTTGCAAAAACTTTCGGGGAAAAAAGCATACAGAAGGAATTTGTATGCTGCCGTGTGAAGGAGGGATAACCAACAAGCAGACCAGGGCAAGCTAGGTCTGGGCTAGAGAACAGTTTTATCTCTTCCCTGGGTGTGCAATTTGATTGATAAGCCAACCAAATTGGGTAATATGGGTGCTGGAAAATGGGAAAGGGCAGACTTGGATTAGGACTGAAAAGCTTTAAGTCAGCTACAGCTGTGCATATGTAGTTATACTGGTCTGAGCCCCAGGTTTCTGCAAGGAAATGTAATCACATAGAATTTGGCCAGCCCTAGCCTAGATATTGATCAATCATAAGTTAAAACCAGAAGGAAACCTTAGATCACCTGCTTTAATCTCCTAAATTTCACACAGACCATAACATTTCACTGCTACATTGTTGTGAGTCCAGTTGTGTGAGTTTATCTAAAGCATGTTTACTAGATCAGTATCCAGTTTGATCTGAAGACAAAAGAAACAAAGAAACCCATCACTGCTTGCAGTTTTTTATCCTCTCCATCCCTGCCAATGCTTGATTATCCCATAGTTAAAAATATGTGTCGTATTTCTCATTTGAATTGTTCTAGCTTTAACTTCCAATGGTTTTCGTTCCTGTAATATCTTTTTCCAAAAGATTGAAGAGCCCATTAGCACCTGCTATTTTTCTTCCCTGAAGATCTTTATACACCTTAATCAAGTCACTGCTCAATTTTCTTTTGATAAGTTATGCATACTGAAATCTCACTGGAAAGTATTGTCTCTACCCGTAAGAACATTTTGCAGCTCTCTCTTTCATCAGATTTTCCCTATGAAAGAATGTGACATATACAGTGGAAACCAGCAAGAAGCAATTCCAGCTCTGAAACTTTGTGTCAAAGTTTCCTCAGGGATCCTCATTCACTGTCCTAAAATCTTTTAGGGACAGCCATTTACCATTTTCCACCTATTTCTAGCTAGGTTGGATCAAAGCGTACTCTGAAACATCATTTCAAATCCTGATGGTTCATATTAATCACCTGTTAGAGTGGTATTTGACATCATACCACTGAATGCTCTAACTTCATAAGTAGCTGATCTGCTATTGGATAGCTAGTGTTTAGTATCATTATTGACAATTCTGCATGAGTTGAGCCACTGAATTGTATTGTGGTGCCAGATGAGACACAAATTCTTATTCTTCTCCTCCTCTATCAGACCTCTGAATTCATAAATAATAAAGGAAATTTACTCCAAAACTTGCATGACAAATATCAGAGGATTGTCAGTTTTAATGCCTGGGAGGATTAAAAGGGATATTTATGCTACCTTTACCATAGGCACCTAGTATGGGTACCTAATTTAACCTTTTTAGATTCCTAATGAGTGTGATTCAGTGCTGGAACTTAACTTTGGTGTCTGAAACCATGACTTGTTTTGGGAGGAAACCATACGCTAGAAAATACCCTAAGTGTTATTTAAGATGCCCACTTTTTCTTCCTGCTCACATTCTCTAATTTTCTTTGCATGGGAACCAGAAAATAGGAGGAGAGAAACAAAAAGGAGTGGCCTGTGCTTGGGTGGCTTCTCAAAAAAAAAAATAGTTATGACATGACACAAACTTTCTAGCATTAGAAAGTTTTAGTAGCACCTTTTGTTTCTGCACCCATCAATATAATTTTTCAAGGGACGTTTGACCTGCAACTCTGTGAACTCTAGTTTACCCTCTGTTATTCAATCTGATGAAAAAACTGGTGGATAGAATGGAGTTGTTTAACATTAACTGAAAAAGGCTACTTTATGAGTAGAGTATGCTGCTGGGAAAATAAAAAGAAGACCTGCTCCTCAACATTTTGAGATTAGAGGCCTCTGAGTATTAGAATTACATTAGAAGAGCAAACTTTCACTGATAAATTGAAGGTATATGTTCAAAAATCATCTTAACATAGTAAGCAGCCGGAAAAATACTCTCCCCTAAGGGACAAGTACCAGGGACAAGGAACAAGGACAACCCAGACCTCTGCCTTGCCGTTGTCGAGCAGGCCAGGCAAGGTCCGGTAGACACCACAGTCCTAGAACTAGTCAGCTGATGTTGGCACCCTAAACAGGCAATAATGAATGCATTGGCACTCCTTCCACTTAGTTTTTATATAAGAAGACACAGTACTTAGTCCACAAGGAGGAGATAGAGGTAAACAGACTGATCAATGCTAGAAGGCTACAAAGCACCATAGGTTGGCAACTAGAGTCGTCATATGATCAGACCATGTACGTGTGCATTAAATTTATTCTTTGAGAACTTTATATTCTTCCAAAGAATATGCATTATTTGACCACTTCATAAGTGTTGAGAATCGAGTTGCATGAAGTAAACACCATTTCAGGCAGTAGAAATGGAAAATTAAATATTTTCTGGTCTTAATGTAATGGTGTCAGAACAGGCACAATTTCACCTCTGGCACAGATGGCACAGGTTAAGACTTAACATCTGCCTGTCTCATATCTGATGTTACAGTAACTCAAGGAATCCCTCAAGCATAAGCATAACAGATCTCTGTCATTGAGGTGACTGCTAAAAAGATATTCTAGAAACACTGAAAGGACAGGGCAATTTTAGCTATAAAATAATGCTGACTGACTTAGTAAGTACAAGTTTGTACTCAGGCTTTCTGGAGCATTGAAATTAAACAACTAATTTTATTGAGACATGTTATCGCATCTACATTTCATAGAGAAATCTATGGAAGTACTAAGAAAGCTAATAATCTTAACTGAAACACACAGTGTAGCCTTCAGCACTGAACTGCTGGCTCACTTAGGCACGTGCTTGAAATAAAACATGTTTAAATGCTACCCTGAATCAATGTGCTCTTTTAAATGGAGACTTCCAACAACCAGCAGAAGACATGTCGTGGTCAATACATACAGGGCACTTTAATCTTCATTTTCATGTATGTTTGTATGTATTCCTCAATGAGTTATTTCTTTGCTCATTTTGTTATGGGTTTTTTTAGATATCATAAAGGCCTGGAAAGTATTCTCCTAGGACACCAGTGCAGATCTTTGCTCTTACAGACAGGCACAGCATATATTGATTAAGAACCATTTAAAAAAAAAAAAAAAAGTTAGCTTTCTTACTGGAAGGCTATTCCAGAATATCTAGATTCTTCCAGCCCAAATCTCCAGTGCACATATACAAAGCACGCTCAAACTGTATGTTATTGATTACCTTTCTTTGCAGGGATTCTGTGTAGTCTCCTGTATCCCGTGAAATTTCTCATCAGGTTGGTAAATGAATACTGGGGGTCTCTCCTCATGCATCATTAGGAACTCTTTTCAGTAGCTCAAGCCACTAATTAGAAAGAAATGCAAAAAAAAAAAATTTATTCTCAAGGGTGATGACTCACATATAGGGGTATACATGACACACATTTTCTTCTAAGACACATGACGGGTGTAAAGAAATATGTAAAAGTCAATCATTTACAGTTTTAGTCAGGATCATGTAATGTGTAATTCTCAACCCAGAGGTTCAACTACGCATGATCAAGCACTAGTTTGGTGCAGCTGTGTGATCTGGACTCAGTTTTACTAAGAAAATTGTGACAAAGTGTGACAAAGCATGTGAGCTAAATCCATGCAAGATAAGAAAAGCAAAAACACAGATAAAAATGNGAGTCTGAAAAGGCTTTAGGATGGCAGCTCTGTAACATCAAGGATCAGCTCCCTCCAAGGAATAACAAAGACCAACCCAATAACAAAGACCAACCCATGTGTGAGGGTAAAGCTCAGACTTCTGGCTTGCTAGGCCTGGCTGCCTATTTTCTGTATTAACCAGTAAGTTAAAAATCTACATGTGTTTTGTGTACATCCTCCTGCAGAGTCTCTGTGCATTCAGCAAATGTCACCTGAACTATGTGACCCAGAGAGGAAGGATTACCAAGAGGCTTTACTGCTGCAGCTGATCCATGCTTTGCTGGATCAGCACCCCTAACCACATCCTGTCTTTATCTCACCTACCTTCTAGTGAGCAGAAAACCTATCTTCCCTTCTTGAGCTCTGATTGCTATATTCTCTGTGTCCACAGTAGTGATGATATAGGGTAATAAACATCACGAAAGACTGAAGTCTTCTCTATCTTTTGGAGTAAATAAGCAAATAGCTAGGTAGGAAGTGAGACTTCAAGCAGGAATCCAAATTTCTCCTTTACTCGACTCCTTTTTTGCCTATGGTCCCTTCCTCACTCTACAGTCTCCATAATCCCACTCATTCTTAGGTACTTCAGGAAAAGAGAACAAACTGTGATACCTGGAGTTCTGAGTTTACCCATTTTTATTCCTAATGCCTGGTTTCTAACCCTGGATACACCAACATTCTGCTAAAAGAGATAGAACAGGAAAGGACTGGTTTTTAATTCAAAACCTGATCCTATTGAACACATCACAATACATGACCACAGAATTTATTGGCAAGAAACTTGTTTGTTGGAGCTTAATCTCTGATTAACAGCTCTCTTTGGCTTTATTTGGCATTCATATGGGGTCATTCTGCTGAGAAGAAAAATGCATTTAAAGCTCTTTCTCATTCTTTTCTGAGCAAAGCATGACCTAGATGCCAAGCCCATTACAGTCTAATAGAAATAGCTTGACAATCACCAAACTCATTTAATCGTGCACATTTTCTGTGTATCTTTTCAGCTTTCTGAGACCTGTCTACAAGGCTCAAGGTGAGATGCTGCATGCAAGGTCTGGGTATTTACAATAAGGTGATAATATAAAATTATTGAATTTGCACTTTTTGTCCTTAGAGAAATATGTTGTACAATCCCTATGCTGCCCTTTACTCAAGGGTCATAAACAGTTGCTGTGAATCATATTTTGCAGCATATTTTTGATATAAGCATATATTATATGCCCGATTTTATGGATGTGCAAATAGCCACAGGAAAGTAAAATGATTTCCCAAGTGCCACAGAGCCAGGCAAGATTTCTCTCATCTAATATTACCCATCTATGGGTCAAGTCTAGCCAGATTGTCTTCATGACATTTATTGCTAAAAAGAAGAAACATTTGCCCAGAGAATGATGCATCTCACCTGTCTTCCACCTTACGTTATTCCATGGTTCCACCTTAAACATTTATCTGACGCTGGGATGGATCACCCTATGGATGAAGCCACTCCATTCCATTTCCTACAGAGGGAGCTTTGATGACTAGTTTAGACTTGACAACCTTTAGACAGCTAAAGTTAGACAGCTATATTATTGATATTAGGTGATATGGAAGCCACCTTTAATGATAAATAGAAGCTGGACTCACCAGTTCTGTCTCTGTCTTGGTTTACAAGATCTGAACTGGATATATGGTCTGTGGAACTTACTAGCATTTACAATGTGTTGACTTCCTTCTTTTGGCAAAGACCACTATCAACAGCAACAGCAAAAACCAATAAACACCTATCCTTGCAAATTGTTACAGGATTTCATCAGCAAAACTGGAAGTTATACTGATTAACACTACTTGAGTATCTTGTCCTTTTAGAATAACTCTCACCTAACAAGAGAGCTAAATGTAAGCGATTTTCTTGAGTAAGTCTTACTGTGGCCATTTAGATGTTAAGCTACCTGGGCCTGAAGCAGTTACTCTTGTAGAAAAAAGAGTGAAAATATGCAACAAAAACTTCCAGGATTTCTTGATCTGATTTTTGGGTTTGGGTTGGCTTTGGGATTGTTGGTCTTTTTTGATGACATGATACTGTTAGTAGATACCTGCAGTGAACAGATTGTCCTTTAAGATCTCTCAGCTCCAGAAAAGAAAGGAGCAGAAATAATCATAAAAACAACATTGGCTTTTTAAATGGTAGCACATTTTCATTTAGGCATCAGAGCCCTACATAGTGTAAGTAACGACACAGCCACATCCATGTTTGATCTCTCTGGTGCCTCATTCTTCTTCAGGGGATTGATCCCTAAGAAAATTTTTCAGAATGATTATCAGAGAATATAGACATAAATCATGAGATGAAGACCTATAGGGATCAAAAACTCAAAACACAGTCTTCATACCATTGCTGAAACTGGAAAGAAAGTTATTTCTGTGGCTTAGGAGTGGATCCTTGTATTGTGAGTAACACTGTGATACTCAAGAAAATGAGATATAAATGATGGTAGCACTCCTGCAGCTCACAGAAGCAAGTCAAGAATGACTTTGCTGTCTATTAGAAGTAAGCTGGGATTTAAAAATTACTAGTGGTTTGGCCTCTCTGACACTGTGACCCAGAGAAGTTGAGAATCATTGTGGAAAAGTGCTTGCTATTCTTTAGCTTTGGGAAGCTTCAAGATTTAGTTAGTATGAAATAAACACAAACCAAGATTTATTCAGTGCCCCAAACCACCACCCATTTCTTACTTGCAACAGCCCCATCAAGCTAGTGGCAAATTACCTTTGCCTTGGGTTAAGATTAAAAAAAAAAAAAAAATACCAAATGGCAAATGGTTAATACTGGTCTTTGCTTTGGTTGGTTTAGCCATACTAGCTTTACTCTAGTGATATTTCTAAATGGCAATCAAGCTGTAACTCTGCAGTAGCTATTACTTTCAGGCAATAATAATTGTAATAGCTTCATTCAGGGGACTGTAGTGTCCCTGAGTCTCTGCAAAGGAAGCTTAGAGAAAAATATCATCTTGCCTTTTTATTTTTTTTCTTAAACTTATCTTAAACAAAAAGGAGAAAGGTCACTAGAGACCTTTCTGGTAAAGTGCTAGTAGCAGCAAAAGTATTTTTTTATCTAATATATAAACATGTATGTAAAAGAAAAATGAATTATTTTCAAAACAATTTCAAAATATATAGATTTTGTTCATGCTTGTATGTACTTTTCCTTTAGTGTCAGGGTCTGTATGATACTCTCATGGTCTGATTTTCCCATTTATGAATCCTTTACAATTTCCCCCTCAGAGTCAGACAATCCATGTGTTTTATCAAAGGGACAGAGGAAGGGAGAGGACTACTGTCATCTACAGATGAAGACTCTACCCTTCCTCCCTTCCTCTGTCACCATGAGGTGACAGACATCATGAGAACACAGGCTGTGCATCCTGTGAGTAATTTATACCAGTGTCAAAATGTTTTGTAGTAACATTTGGTGAGTTTCCAGGAAAAGAACTTGCAGCCAAATTTTACACTACTGACTCAGTGTGAAAACAAAAAAGGAACATATCTTTTTCTGCCACATCCTCTTAGATAATACTGTCCAGGTGGTCAACCAGATATATATATGGGAATATTTAAGCATTAACGTATTACATGCTTCAGTGAATGAAAATTATGATAAATGAGCCAATTTTCAATCACATTTTCTCTGCTGTTACTGTGTGAGCATTCTGTCACCAAGAGTGTCAGTATAGTAGAGTAAAAACATCAAGAGCACATAAATCTGGAGCCTCCAGCTCCTCAAGTCAGAGACTGTGATAAAAATGGTTCTGTCTGAAATTTATCTGCTCTGTCTCATATCAGATCAAGAGCTCACTGGTAACACAATAGCAATGCCTAAGCATATTGCATGATTAGGCTGGGTCTGTAATATAGAACTGATATATTTACAGAGATTTGTTTTTGTGGAACAGATATTTTCCTATGGAATTCTTCTGTAAGTCTGTTAAATTAAAATTTTAGATTGGATATTAGGAAAAATTTCTTCAATGAAAAGCTTATCAAGCATTGGAACAGGCTGCCTGAGGAAGCGGTTGAGTCACCACCCTTGGAGGTATTTAAAAGACATGTAAATGTGGTGCTTAGGGACATGGTTTAGTGGTGGACTTGGCAGTGTCAGGTTAACAGTTGGACTCAATGATCTTAAAGGTCTTTTCTAACCTAAATGACTCTATGATTTTACACCAAGTAGCATCTTCCAGCACCCAAAAAGCCTTTGCCCAGTTTCAACAGCCACTACTGTCAATACCTCCATGTATCCTCTGTCATTACCTTCCAAAGTACCCGTAGATGTGCTCATGTGTGCATTTGAGTGTACCATCTTTAAAGCAGAAATTCTAATTTTGGTAATTTATTTTTCTCATGGTTTAACCCCAGCCAGCAGCTAAGCACCACCCAGCTGCCTGCTTACTCCCCTTAGTGGGACAGGGAAAAGAATCAGAAGGGTAAAAGTAAGAAAACTCAGGGGTTGAGATAAAGAGAGTTTAAGAGGCAAAGCAAAAGCTGTGCACACAAGCAAAGCAAAATGAGGAATTCATTCACTCCTTCCCATCGGCAGGCAGGTGTTCAGCCATCCCCAGGAAAGCAGGGCTCCATCACGTGTAATGGATACTTGGGAAGACAAACGCCATCACTCCAAAGTCCCCCCCTTCCTTCTTCTTCTCCCAGTTTTCTATGTTGAGCATGATGTCATATGGTCTGGAATACCTCTTTGGTCAACTGGATCATCTGTCCCAGCCATGTCCTCTCCAGCTTCTTGTGCACCCCTAGCCTCCTTGCTGGTGGAGTGGGATGAGAAGCAAAAAAAGGCCTTGACTCTGTGTAAGCACTGCTCAGCAATGACTAAAACATCCCTGTGTTATCCACACTGTTTTCAGCACAAATCCAAAACATAGCCCCATACTAGCTACTCTGAAGAAAATTAACTTTATCCCAGCCAAAACCAGCACAATTTTTCCATGGTGGTTTTCAGGATTTGTTTATTTACAAGACACTGAATATTTTCTAGAATATAATGGATACATCTGCAAAATATTTAAACTAACAGGCTTACTCTTCAGAGTGAGAAATATAACATCTGCAAGGTGTCTTCCAGGAACCTTAAAGTAACCTGTGAACTTCCAAGATCCAAGGAATACAATTTGAAATCCACTTCTCACATGCAATGTTAGTGAAGACTTCAAATACCACTCCACTACAAATATGATATATTATAGCACATAGCACATATAGCACAGATACCCATTGTGCTCAGCCCTAATCCATAGTAAAGAAAGGTGTCTTTAAAGAAAGAAATGCTATGAAACATATATAGCACTTTTGATTCTTGAAATAGCTTAATTTCAACATACTTATTCTTTCTGTATATCCTTACTGTAAAAATATTTTACCAGAACTCTCTTTTTATGAAATGGTACAATATCCATACTAAAATGGGCCTTGAATCTGATCCTGTTTAGCTGATGTCTATTGCCAGTAACAGCTAGTCTGTACTCCCATTTATGCAAGGAGAGACTTGATCGTGCATAAACAGCATGTTTTATAACTTTAACTGGTATTTCAGATAATGGCAGTCAACAAGGCTTATGAAAGACTGTCTGAGCACCCTATCTTGACATGTTTATCCTTGCATTTCATTTGTTTAAAGTTGCTATTTAGATGTCAGTTTGTCCCTAATTTAGTTCACATTCAAATCAATCAGATTCTCTGTTTTCTTCATAAAGTTAGATCTAAGATAAATGGAATTTCCACCAACTTTCTTTGGTAACTGCCAGCATGAATATTTGCATTTTGATTTTGCTGTGTGCTTCACACACTGGATTCCATTTTCCTTCTACCCATATTCTTGCCTATGCAGTCATGTTCCTTTGTCACAAGGATCCCTCCTGCTCAGTATACTGTTTTCAAAATTGACTAATTTTAAATGACTGTAAATATTATGAATGTGGGTTATTGGTTTTTACAAGAGCGTACCAGGACAATGAAAACCCTACCCTGCTTTGTTTTGTTTGTACTCTTCCCTAAGTTTTGCTACACCTCCCTGGTAGAACAAAGTTTCAGACCAGATTTACATGGGGTCAAACTTTGAAAGACAGTTATCTTTTCCAATGCAAAATATATGAGGTTGTCTTTGACCCAAAGGAAATATCACAGGGGGAGGAGGGCATTAAAATGTTGGCAATACTGAAGATGGGACTATATTCCTCAACTTCTCAGCTTGAAGTTGCCAGTAACTGATTCTCTAAAATTTAAAAAAAAAAAATAATAGTGATGTGATGCCTAAATTTTCAAAAATCCTGTTGTAGTGAAATAAATTGAAAGGTTGTTTTCAAATTTACACACTGAGTATAAAAGACCTACACACTCTTTTTCATATATGTGATCTCTCCTTAGCACTCAGGTCCTGTTCTTAAGCATTTGAATTGCCTATAATACAAAAAAAAATCCCACCATAATATCTTTGTTTACATCAGTAACTATTCAGTGACTGTGGAATACAGGTGATGTATACAAAACTACTTGTTGATATAAGTAATATATATTTTCTAAACGAGAAAACAGACTTGATTACCTGCTTCATTAGAGCACAAAACCCCCACATTTACATTTGAATGAGGAATTGCCATTATACTACAAAAATATTTTGGGTTCAGGTATATACAAATCTATCTCAGAAAACCAAACATCTGAATATAACTTTTTGGTTTGGCCATTTCATTTTTTGCCCCACTGCCACATAATAGGCAATAACTCAGTTGATGTGAAAAAAGCCTGTTGGCCTAAATACTCCTAAAATAATTTGAAGATTTGCAACTGCGTGAATAGCAGTACTCCTTAGTGGTCTTATTTGATTCATACATAACAATCAGAATGAGGAATACATGTATTCTTCACATTTTGATCAAAACCTGGGAGTACCTATCTCATCTCTACTTAGGTTAAACTGTCTTTAACTCCTCAGAATAACTTTTACCAAAGTGATGCAAAAAAATTTGGTTTTCTGCGAGCATTGCATTTATCCTGAAATTTCTTGAGTCAGTTGCGAAAATCAAACTGAAACACTTTTTTCGTGTGCTCCTTTTTTTGTTTTATTTTATTGCAACTGCAAGATTTACTAATTTGACCAGTGATATTCACTGCAAATTTTACTAGTAATTATTTAATGTATTCTTGCAAGTTATTGATAACAGAAGCAGCACATGCCAGGAGTTGAATCCTAAAAGAGATAACTANGATAACTAGTTAGACAGTAACTGCTATAGTGAAACCCCAGAATTAGCTAGTTTCTGTTTTGCTGAATTTGAGCAGGCTGTTCTTAATCATTCTAATTTCTTCATAAACATGTACTTCAGTATCAAGTCAAACGCTTTAGAGAAATCTGTATAGAAGAAATCAATTGTACTTGCTTTATCTACCAAGCATGCTATTGAAAGATTTTTCTGTAAGTTTTTCCAGATTGTCGTTAATTATATTGGTCCCTTTAACTTTTTAGTAGTTCATTTTCATATCAGCATTATCACTATTTTGGCCAGGACTGACATTACGACGACGAGCCTGTAACTGTGAAAAGTTGACCAATATACCCTCTTTAAAATAACTTGTGAAACAGTAGCTTCTTCCAGAATATTGGAGCTTTTCCAGCATTTCAAGGCTTATTGAAAAATCAACATTAACAGCCCAGAGAGCTCCTTAGCCATATCCTTTAAACCTCTTAGTCATAAATTATGTGACAATGCTTTTAAGTGTGTAGCTTTAGAAAAGCTAATACCCTATTCATTGCTTTCATCGAATCTTCATGTGACATGATTCAGATATACGTTTATTCCCCAAATAGAACTATGATATTTATTGAACAGCCAGTCATTTACTAATAACTCTATCATTTTTCTCCAAAACCCACACAATATCAAGATAAAGATCCTTGTTTTCTTTAACTACACCTTTTTCTACTGAGATCTATATAAAAGTATCTCCTTATATTAATACTGTTTTTAATAGACACACGTTAGTCCTGTATCCCTTGGCATTCCATACCAATCTTTTTATAGCTCTTAGCTTATGAGAAATATGTATTACCTTTTATCTGTTTCTTTGTCTGATTTGTCACATGTAACTCCTCTCTTTCACAGTCATTCTAAATCAGGGTCATTTGTAACTAGGTGTGGCCCTCTTTCTCAAGAGTGGCTATAGCTTTTCTGGTACCCACCAAAGTATTCTTAAACAGCTCCTCATTATGTCTCATATTTTTCACTCTTTTATCTCTTTCTGCCAACTTTTGCCTTCAGCCCACAACTGCATTTAGCCTGCAATTTTTTCAGCTCTTTGAAAAGAACATTGCCCATAACTATTTCTGAATGAAGACAATGAACTAGTATAGCACATCAGTAAACACTTAGAGTATATGTGAAGAGATATAAATATTTTCTAGTAGAAAGTTTCAATATAGTAAAGTCAAAGATTTTTTTCTTTCTTTTCAAACATCACAATTCCTATATTCTTATATTTGAAAAGAATAATGACAGAGATAACAAGGGTAAAGGTGTTTGATAGCTTTCCTGAGTGCATCCGTGAATACCATGTCCAGGTTTTTAGCCATACTCAACAGCACTGGTTTTGTACAACTGTTAAGAATTTCTACCTTGCTGCAACTCTTCATAAACAATCATATGTCTCTGCCACATCCTGCCACACATTTTGCATGTGCAGGAAAAGTGCACATGTATAATCACTTAGCAGTATAGTTGAATACAGTAGGAACTAAACAGATATTCAAAACTTCAGTTAGTCTTCAGACTTAAAACAAATAAAAGATATACAAATCTTTTCTCAGACCTCTTATATCTCTGTTTTTTTGTAACTGAAACACAAAATATAAAACATCCTTATCTGGAGAAGGCCTGTATTCTTGTTTTGTCTTCCCTGGGTAAAGTTTATACATATTTAAAACTACTGGAATCAACAGCATAACTATCTTCTTGTTTAAATCCTTGTTCATGCAGTCAACACTACTATTTTGCTTTTTCACTTAGCCTCTTAATCCATTCCACTAATTAGTTTTTTTACCCTCTAAACCCATATAGTATGTGCCTGCTGTGTGCATTCTCTGACCTTTAATCACCAAACCCTCCATTTTCCACATAGATGTTTACTACTATTATCTCCTGCTTTCATCTTGGCTTATATGTCGACTTCTCATCACTGGATTTGTCCTATTAACCTTATTCTGTTTTTTTAAAGCAAGCCCCACGTGGTATTTCTGGTTTTTTTAGAAATACATTAGATGACACAGTGGTGTATGAAAGTTGTTGAATTCTGAACCAAGTCATCTAAAGCCCTTTGTTTATCTATTGAGGTTCAAGAAAAGGTTTTATCTAATGCCTCAAATGAGGGGCAATAGCGGGTAGATAGCTACTGACTTAAGCTGAGGATAAAATGCTGCATTAGGTTCTCAGAAATGACACTTCCTCAGAAAGAATTATTGTTTTGTAGACTAGCCAAAAGCACAAAGCCCAGGAACTTTGCACTTCTTTTCAGGACAACCCAGCATTTTGTAGAAATTCTGTCTTACAGCCAGCCATGCCCACAAGCTACAGAAACATTGGTTTATTTATGCCAGTGCGTCTGCCCTCTTCTATCCTCAGAGCACAGCTGTGATGGGGCTTACACAGCTACATGGTGGAAGAGGCGTGTTCTCTCTTTCTTATGGGTTTTATTCCTATCATTATTCTTATTATGTGAAATACCAGATTGTAAATTCTTTGAACCATGCTAATATCTCTTTTGTTTGTGCTGTGAAGCTCATTCAATATATCAGTGCTAGAAAAATGATTAAGGTTCGGGTAACATTTTCTCAGGGTACGTTAGCTAGACATGACCCTCTGTCAGGACAGACTTTGCCCAGCTGAATCGCATCTACCCCACAGACTATAGTTTGTTTGCCTTGTCTTGCCTTGGGTGTAGCAAAAACATTACAATGACTAAAAACTGCTATAAAGGCAGAAAAAAGAGGAATATAAACTGATCGGTTTTCTTACACTTTATAACCTCTTTTCAGTGCACAAAAACTTTGTAGTGTTTTATGCATCAATGACTAGTGCCTAGACATTGGTTTTAAACAAAACATGGGGGCAGGGGAAAGGTCTGCTGGCTGCACTATTTGACAGAGGATTATAAAAAAAATAATAATAAAAGAAAATATAAAAACCACACAACCATATTCTGGACACTGTTTCCCATTTGGTACCTTCTGAAACATTACCTTCCATCGCTTCCAGCAACATGTGTTCCAAACATGTTATGTCTCCCAAATAAACTTAATAACTTTTGTATCTGGACTTCCCTCATGATTAATAATGACCTGATGTCCTCATCTCTATTTTATAGTGAACAAGTGGATTAATCTGTTAAATTCTCTCACCATTAAAAGAGTTTCACAGAGTCATAGAGTCATGTGAATCCCAGTGTGTTCTGTTGCCGGGGATTATTACTCTGTAGGTGCAGGACTTTGCATTTCCCCCCATTTGAACTTCATGAGGTTTCTGTTAGCCCATTCCTCTAGCCTTTCAACGTGCCTCCACACGGTGGTGCACCCATCTGGTGTATCATCCACTCCTTCCAGTTTTGTATCATCTGCAAATATGCTGAGGGTGCAGTCCATCCCATTGTTCAGGCCATTACTAAGGATTTTGACCAGTATTAGCCCCAGTATCCTCCCCTGGAACATACCACTAATGACTGACTGGCCTCCAACTGCCACTGAACATAACCCTCTGAGCCTGATCATGCAGCCAGCTTGCTTTGGTTTGGTAGGGTTCAGGTATAGACTAGGTCTATAACAGAGTTAACACTAAGTTAATTCATCATGCCAACAAGACAGAAAATATAAATAGAGAAATGCTTACCACACAGCAAAGCCAAGACAAAATGGTGTGACACTATTATGATCTCTCAAAGGAAAGGAAAACAACAGAAATATGCATCATCTGTTACAACACCTTGTTGGACCCCACAAGATCAGCTGATCATGGACAAGAACAATGTCCATGTTGTGGTTTAGCCCCAGCCGGCAGCTAGGCACCACACAGCCGCTCGCTCACTCCCCCACTGGCAGGATGGGGGAGAGAATCAGAAGGGACAAATCAGCCAAAACTAGCACATCATAACTTCTCTCCAAAATGCTATCTTGTATACCAGCTGATCTACAGTTTCATGCTCTTAACTCTTAGAAATTATCACAGTCAATGTTCCCTCTTTCCAGATACTTCTGACATATAATGAATAACATTTTTATTCAAAGCTTCACTCTTTTAGCCAATTAGAAAATGAGTATCATATTAAAATTTATACCTAAGATACGATTTGTAAATAGGCAGAATGCGGCCAGCTGGATAACAATTTGGGGAGAGGAGTTATTTATTATACTTGTAGTTAAAATATTTCTTAATCATGGTTTTGTCTATATTTGCCAAATACTGCTCCTTAATGCAGCTTAGGCCCTGGAAACTGAAAATGGGATTAACTGCACTGGTGTTTATCTGCTGAAGAATCAGGGGTTTTACAGAAGCAGACATCTAGGACCAACTTTACTTAGTAAATGGCCCTGCCGTTCTGTCCAGCTTCGTATCTGCTAAAGGATTTCACAAAATTCCCTTTGGAAATAGATCACTCTTCTCCTTGAGTAAATATAGGTAGTGAACTCAGGATATAGAACTGACTTTTAAATGACCAAGGACTGGCCTGAAGGTTTCTGGACTGAAATCTAGATTGATTGCATTTTTGATTTCATTACACTTTCCTCATATGTATTGTACATTGTCTTCATTATATGTTTGTACAAAATATATTTGTTGTTGTACACTCTACCAAATGCTATGAACATAAGTCAGCAATTAAAAAAGTTCAAATCATCCAGTAGGATGAATTTATTTTATGGTAGTAGGTGATCTTTCTATACTCAGGCCAAGTAGCATTTTCTGCTCTCATTGGAGTTCAGATCTGCTTGAAGTTGACTAGACACTGAGTGTAGTTGAGTCCACCCAACAGTCAGATCCCAGGGAGGCGGTCAAGGAAATTCTTTTCTGATGAAGATAAATCCAATGTCAGGCAGGATTCTGCAAGCACAGAAGAGATGCCCTGATTGACGCAATTGTGAGGATGGAGACTTTATAGGAAGTGGATATAGGTGAATTTACTTTTAGTTGAAAAAGATCTGCTGCTTTACTACAAGTTATGATCCTCTTTGAGGAAAGCAAAGCCTAAGGATTGGCCTTTCTAAAGGACCGGGTCACAGATGTGTGATCTGTGGAAATCACCCGAGGAATTACTCAGTCTTCAGAGCCTTCAGTCTGACCAGAGTGTGAAAATCATCTGTAAGCTAAACCAGAATATGTTACATTAAAGTGTGTCATTATTTCATTTCTTATTATGCTTCCAAGTAAAGGAATAGACTTCATAAAGTTTGCATTTCTGTAAGTAAATTCACTTTCACCTTTACTTTAATGTTTGTCTACTGTTAAGCACAATTTGAAGAGAGCTGCCAAACAGTAAGCATCCCAAGAGTGTGACAAGACTTTTTAAGGCTCATCAGTTGCCAAGCAGTGACACCTCACAAATAAGATAAAGTCCTCAGAGGTTTGCAGAGTGCTCCTCTACTGAGCTGCAAGAGTGCTCTCAAAGCCTGTTATTGCCAGAATGCATTCGACTTCCAACAGACAACAAAGCAAGAGTCTCAGATCCACTGGCACTCTCAGGATTCATCTAGTAAAAAGTGGCAAATCTGCTTGTGCTAGATTCACAAGGTGATTTTAGGCTCAGCATCACACTGTGCAACGTGCAGACAATTTGTCAAGGAGACATTGTAAACCCAAGGTTGTAACTAGTATCCCTACTGAGACAGAAAAGGAATGAGCAACATCTAATCTTGGGACCAAGGAATGTTTGCACGGTAGGTTAGCAAAAGCAAATCAGAGGACTCTGAGCTCTGACTCACAAAGACTGAGAACACACATCTAATCAGGATTCGTTAGAAATACCATCCAGGCAGCCATCCACACTCAATTGTATCTTCCCTTTCAGACCATTCACCTGGTACCTGACATGCATGGAAGTATGAGAGCCCTCTGCTACATCTGAAAGGTCAGGTTTGATCAAGGCTTAGTAAGTATAACATTTTCCAGACAGAAAATAATAATAATAAAAAAAGCAATCTCCCCTTTTTTTCCCCAATAATTTTAAATTCTGTACAGAAAAAAAGATATTTTCTGTAGTAATAAGCCTCTCTCTGAAAATCCCTCTGTGTTATGTGGTATTCTGCAGCATAGGATCAGTTATGGTTTAAAGTGCCTTCCTAACTGAAAAGACCAGAAATTTACTGCCAATGTGGGACTGCAGAATAGTGAACATGATGTGAATTGTAAAAATTTGCTGGTAAATGCTTCTTGTTAAACTGTTTAGAAATCCTGTGAAGATCTATTGCTGTAATTAGACAGGAACCAAAACTTGTATTGGTTTTATAAACTTTACTATTCTGAGTGTTCCTTTTAAAATTCTTTATTCAACAGAGTTCAGAAGTTAAGTGTCAAAGAATAAAGATGTTCTATTTTGGGGATTATCCACAAAGAAGCAGGTCTGAAATTTGGCAATTATCCATTTCTCACAGAGTTCTCAGCCAGATATAGATTAAAAATATAGTGTAAGGGACTGACAGCTAACCTTCTTGTAATCACTGAACAGTTCATTTCAGTTGTCTTATCTGTATTACTCCCACATCTCTTGATACTTCTCTATGGCAATCATTTCTTTCTAATATAGGAAAGACTTTTATGGAGATATCAGTGTAAAAAGAGGTGTTAAGAAGAAAATGGGTCTATTAATGAATGAAGTAAGGAGAGACAATTATAAAGCATGTTTAAAATATTGAATTATCTTCTATTCCTCTTCAGGAAACAAACAAACAAACAAACAAACAGAAACAAACCAGGAAAAAACCCTGAGCAGTTATGAGAAAAAAAGATATGGATATAGTAAAATGGGTTAATGATGAAAAAAATGGGGGGAAATACATTGGAAAGCAATCACTATTTCTAAAATCCTTGTAGACAGGGTGATCTGCATTTTTCTCAGGTAAAAGTCCATACTAAAGCCCTTTAAAGGCAACAGAAAATTTGGTATTGACTGCAAGACCCTACAGACACTGGTTAACAGCAACTGAAAATAATTTTTGATATACTGAGGAACAACTGGGGAAATATGAGAATATAGTTGGAAAAAATATTTATTTTCTAAAATGGTAAGGAGAATATTCATGCTAAGAACTGTTAATAAATCTTATATATTATTCAAAGAAATATAGCAAGCTATAAGGGTATAAAAATCTCTATACATCTTGAGAATCAATTTATACACAATATAACTAATGAAGTTAAAAAAATGATACATAAAATTAAAATCACAAAATAAACAATACAACATTTATGTATTTACGTGTTGTTTTCTAAAAAATCATACAGAGCATAATATGGAAATAACCACTGATGTGGTAGACAGAATGTAAACAAAAGTTCGAGTTGAGAATACTGTTTTCAAGATTAATATTTCTAAACTCAAGGGAGAAATTATTTCCTCATCACATGGTTATGTTTAAGCTTCCAAACTAGAACCAAATACCAGCATCTGAATAATTTTTCTGAAATTTACTGTGGTAATATTCAACAAATTAGCAGCACCAAAATTATATTGTTAAATAAGTTCCAAATACTTTTTTCCTCAGAAGTTTCTTTCAATGTAGATTTTTTCTCCTCAAAAAAAATCCTAAAAATAATTTGAATTTGTTTCTGAAAATTTGACATTGCTAAAAAGAAAATTATTAGCTCTGGGCATTTTATACAACAGTTTACAACCTATTTTTACCTCCACAGTGCATTAAGAAGAACTAAAGATTTTTTTAACTCAGAACAGGTTTTGCAAACTAGTGAATTGATATGAAACTTCACAGATTCCATGGCTGCGAAGATGCAACAGACAGTGACAGGCAATGATGACTACATTTCCCGACTCACTAGCCGGATTAGCTGAGTACAGCAGTACAGTATCCTGATATACTTCAGCGGTACATCATTAGTGTTATTTACTTGCACTACTTTAACACTTGGCACTGAACATGGATCAAAAAAAAGACAGCCCCTGTCTCAGAGAGCTCACAATCTAAATAAAAGACCTGAAACAAAAGATGAATGTAGGCAGACAAGGAACAAAGAGAAAGCAATGAGATGTGGCTGATCTTGGCATACCAGGAGACTTAAGTTTTTACTTTGTTTTGTTTTCAAAGGGTTCTGTGCAGTAAGAAAGTGAAGGAGGAATTTGGAAAAGGATAGAAGAAACATTTTTCAGTTGTTTACAGAGATATCCTCCCAACAGGCAGCAGGAGGAAAAACATAAAGGTGCTTGTATAAAAGTCAAACTAGATGGCATCATAGATTTAGTAGGTGCAGAAATGACCTTTTGAAATACCAAGGTGTCAGCTGAATTATTTTGTTTGAATCAACCGATTTAAAGAAGGAAAAACAGGGCAGCATAAAGACTCCACAAATATTTCCTTAGAGTTACAGGTAGCTGAGGGATTATTTGAAGGCTTCTTACTTCCAAGGCTTTTAGGATTGCATTGGCTGTGCAAATACTAAACCTATTTTAGGGTTCCAGTCCACTTTCTTATCCATCTTTAACTTTAAATTGCCTAATTGTTCTGAAGTTAAGAACATTTTCTGAGTCTAATTGATAGCCATTGCTAGCAGATGAAGAGCAGTATTCATAAAGTGGGGGGTGGTACTTCAGAACCAGTTATCCCATTCTCACTACAAGGTGCTGTGCTGTTCTCAGTAATGTGTATGGGGTTTTTTACACCACTTCAGGGCCCTTAAGTCAAAGGAGATGTATATGTATTCAAGAAAGGAAAAAGAAAAAAGGAACAGAAGGTTAAGAGGAATTAATATGAACTATAAGGACTTGAGCAACTGAAAAAGATGATAACTCAGTTTAATGTATTAAAATACTCCTGCTGAATCATAGTAACTGTGTGTGTCATGATCTTAGCTTGTAAGCAGACTTGCTTAGCGCTCTGTCATTTCAGAGCACTGCTGATAACTGGAGGACAGATCTCTGTTCCCCTTCCACCACACAATGATTGGCTCCATTCAGGCACTCCAGCATGTCTTTAAATCAATAGTCAAATGGTTTAGTGCAAGACTACAGAGAGGCCATAACCTGGAATCATGCTATCAAAGTCAGAGGATTTACTATGATATAAAACCGTTTTTGGACAAGAAAGGAGCTACAAAAATGTAGCTTAAGGAAAAGATGAAGTTTATCTGAGGCCTCCTAATTACTGAGCTACATTTCCTTTCTCTTTTAAATGTGTGACTCTCTCTCACTTCCATGGCATTCTTTGCTCCTTAAGATTTTATTAACCCTAAGGATCAAGAATCAGATGGTTTACCTCACTTTGCTCTTAATATCAGATTTTTTTGGATTTGTGATAAATACACATTAGGCTATATTTTTATTTAGTTTGCAATAAGCCTTCTGGGCTAAATTTGTAAAATGTTAAGTAATTTTTCATTAAAGATTTCATTAAAATCATCTGATTCAAGCTTTTCAGCAATTTTGCATATTGATTTTCTGAGTGGCTGGATATATCTAGTGGAAATTATTTGATTTCACAAAAACATTAGAAGAACCATACTGATGATATTATTCCAGGACAATATTATGTCTCCCATAGTAGCCCAAAACCACAATGCCAGAGTTAATTGCAAGAAAACCCAAATCGAAAGCTATGGGATAAGAAAGGCAGTTAAAGTTCATGTCTCCTCACATTTCGATTCAATCTTACATGCTTATAGGTGTTTCTGTTTTTCTAATGCATCAAACAGTTCAATGACAGTAAATGGTCTCATTACGGACACTTCCATTATCTCAACAGAAAGTAAGTGAGTGGCTGAGAGAGAGCTGGAACAAAGCCAAAAACTTTTGTGTTGCTTCTTGACGAACATATCATTGAAGTGAAGGTGAGTGAGAGGGTATTCTCACAAAGTCTAAAAAAAAAAAAAAGGCACCTACAGTAACCAGATACTGAATTTAAAGAAGTTAACTGGATAGAAGAAATTAAGAAAAACAAAACAAAACACCAAAACTAAGAAAATATAATAATCTCAGTAAAAAGTGGAGAAAATAAATGGATTTTTAAGCACTGTGCTAATATACCTGAGGTCTAGTAGTTTCTAAATTGCTTCTGGAGGCAGAGGTATGTTCTGAAAGATGTCACTGAATCATAGAATCATAGAATGGTTTAGGTTGGAAGGGACCTTTACAGGCCATCTAGTCCAACACCCCTGCAATGAGCAGGGACATGTCCAACTAGATCGGGTTGCTCAGAGCCCCATCCAGCCTGACCTTGAATGTTTATAGGGATGGGGCCTCCACAACCTCTCTGGGCAACCTGTTCCTGTGTTTCACCACCCTCGTAAAATTTTTTTTCCTTATATCCAGTCTAAATCTACCCTCCTTGAGTTTAAAACCATTACCCCTTTTCCTGTCACAACAGGACTTGCTAAAGTGATTGCCCCCATCCTTCCCATAGTGCCCCTTTAAGTACTGAAAGGCTGCAATAAGCTCTCCCTGCAGCCTTCTCTCCTCCAAGCTGAACAACCCCAACTCTCTCAGCCTGTCCTCATAGCAGAGGTGCTCCAGCCCTCGGATCATCTTTGTGGCCCTCCTCTGGACCCGCTCCAACAGTTCCATGTCCCTCCTGTGCTGCGGGCCCCAGAGCTGGATGCAGCACTGCAGGTGGGGTCTCACCAGAGCAGAGCAGAGGGGCAGAATCACCTCCCTCGACCTGCTGGCCACGCTGCTTTTGAGGCAGCCCAGGATACAGTTGGCTTTCTGGGCTCTGAGCACACATTGTGGGGTCATGTCCAGCTTTTCACCCACCAGTACCCCCAAGTCCTTCTCCGCAGGGCTGCTCTCTATCCCTCCATCCCCCAGCCTGTATTGATATCGGGACTGCAATGTCATCTCTTACTAAAGAAATGTCATAGCTCAACTAAAAGCTATTGGCAGAAAACAGTTGTGTTTTAGCATCTCTTGTAATGCTGAAGATGAGATTAATCAATTGACAAAATTAATTCCCCGGGTTCTTCAATTACTTTACTATAGATATTTCCATAAAAGTGAAATAAGAGTTATTCCTTATAGCTGAGGAACAGTTGCAGGTGTTTATGTACATGTAACTTAGGGGTTTACATACACCTGTAGTATTTGTTTAATCTTCACTTTTTTCTGTCTTGCAGACACTGTGAAGAAATAATTTCATCTGTTCGTCCAAGTTTGTTTCAAACTGAAACTCTGTTATAAAAGCCACCATGACTGAATCGGAAAAGATTGTGTATGCCAGTTACAAGCTGTATCCTTTAAAACAGTTGTATAGTCTTTACTGCATAAATTCAGAAGACAGATAGACTGATACTATCAAACAATTTATAAAACCATAATCATATTTATTGGGAAGTAGTGGGTGTGCTTTTCTGTGAACATAGCTAGGCCTTTCACCTTCAACACAAACCCCCAGGACAGAGTGCAGCGTAGAGGAAGAACTCTGTTTATGGATAAACCGTAACATTCTGTTCCATAAAAGAGTTGAATACTGTAGTAAGCATGTAGTGAACACCACCGAGAACCAAGGGAAACTTGTTTCCACTGACTACCTTCATGATTTACTGTTTTGCAGCTTTCTGTAGCTCCTGTAGTTTTTTGTTCATTCACATCTAGCCTACCAGGCATGCATGCGAGCACAAAAGGCAGTATCTGTAAGAAACAGAACTTTCTTTGTATTAGCTGTTCTGGCCTGAATGAGTGTGACTGAAGGTTTTCTCACTCCTCATTACTCCAGGACAAAACTACACTAAATGAAAATTACCGTCAACTTTCATTTTAACCACAAAAATTCTGGATGAAGATAAATTCAGTAAAGAATATAGACAATATAAAATGTGTGTAAATTGGGTTTTAAAACCAGAGTGTATTTATTAAAATGGACATCTAAGAATATGGACATTACACTTGAATCAAGGCTGTACTTATGAAAGGAAAAAAGCTTTGATTTATTTTAAGCTTGGTCTAAGTAATAGACAACATGAATATTCCACCATGCATAATGAGGAGTTAAGTGTTTCTATAGTTTTATTTTCTGTTGTCTGTGCCAGGTGGGAAAACAAACTCATCTCACAAAGAAATGCACACAGGCACAGACACAGAAATTTAGATGCTGTTTTCAGCACATGGCTATATATTTATACTTCCACAGTTTGAGACATACAACTGCTTCATCTCTCAAAGCAGAACTGATTCTGCATAGCTAGCATTAGAGATTGAAGACAGGAAGGTTTTTACATGTGATCAGTTCCATTTGGGTACAGCTACCTGTAAGAGAGAGAGAAATAAGCCATAACTTATTGCCCCCCAGTCTAACACTCACATCCCACAGAAGGTGGCAGCACACTACCCTTTGCAAATGATGGACAAAGTGTCAGCTCTAGCCCCAGATGAACTCAATGTCAATGTCATCACCGTCATTAATGACAGAAGCTGCCATTCAAAAGCAGCATGGGTTTATGTTGAGGCAAATTAAATGATTGGAATAAGCCTTCACCTGAAATAAATTAGTCTAGCTCCAACTGAGGACATGGTCCATCACCTCTATGGCACACGGAGGGTCTCGTAATCTAAGTGCAGTATGACTATAATTTTCTTTCCTTGTGGATTTACATTTAGCTATTGTTATAAACATTTGATGAAGAGCTCGCACATGCCTGAGGGCTACAGGACATGTTACTCTAGCAACCAGAAGAATAATCTTTTTTTCTTTCCTTAATAATCCAAAGTAAAATCAAAAGGGGGACAGTGAAAGTCAAAGAAATCTGTGTAACATTACACCAGAGAAGTATATCACAGTCATGTCAAGGGTTTTGAAGGAAATAGCATGTACTAGTTTTCCATTACAGCAGCAGAATCTGCACAAGGTCTAATGATCAAAAACATTGATTTATTCCTGTCACAAGCCTTCAGTCCCGTCCACCCCCCGGGCTTCTAATTAAATCCATCTTACATTCAGCTCTGGTATATAACCCTTCTGTTGTACACAAGATAAAACCACTTGCTGTACCTAATGCCTGCAGCCCATATCATCACTCTGACAAAACATTACCCTCAGACAAAGGACCCAAGAGAAGTCCATGTAGATAGGAACAATATCTGAATCTTAAGACTCTAAAGTGGTAGGACAGAGAGAGGGTCATTTCATCCCACCACTATGGTTTTAATATTTTTTCAGTTTGCAGAGATTATTTGAGCACTGAAAATAGCACTCTGAGTGCAACAGAGCTCTTTGGAGCACAGTTGCGAGACTGATTCTTGAATGAGAAAAAAACAAATTATGTGCAGCTAATGTCCTGTACATACAATGTACAGTGTTCAGTAGAAGTACAAATCCCATTCTGCAAATAATTAGCCATGTTTAAATACAATCACATACATGCATATATAAACATTCAAAATATAGTTTCAAATTTCTAGCCCACCCATTACATTACCAAAAAAATTAAAACCTGCAATTGCTAAAACTGGAGCGCTTGGTGCAAATTGATAAAACAATAAGAACTCATGGATTTATTTTATCTTTTGTTTCAATCAATTAGTGTAAGAGCAAGGTTAAGTTAGTTTGTATTATATTCCCTTAGGCTAAGAGGCTTGGGGAGAAAAAGGAACCTCTTTTTTTATGAATCTATATTTTATGCACCTGTATTTATAAATCACTTAACACAGTGGTATTTCAATCTTACTCTTTTTTAAAAAATAATAACTAAGAACCATGTAGCAGACTGGAAAGCAACCAAAAGTCAGCGTACCAGGGATCCATCATTTGGCATCTCATTCCTGTCTTATCTTCACTCTAAACACAGAGTGTATGTGTATGTGTGAAACAGACTTTAAAAAAATCACCTAGTAAACCAAAGAATACTTAAAACTTGACTCTACATTTTTTCCAGCTAAATTAAAAGCTTTGAGGATCAGAGCAACCTAAAGTACTCATATAAATATAGGTTTTAATTTGAGGACTGAATATGGTAAATGTTATTGTCAAGGGAGGGGGTGCAGTTTTCTAGCTTATTTAGTAAATGTGAAAGTCACTGTTTTATAATTCAACAAACACCACCACTTTTCTATTAGAACCACCAAAACAATGTATTTATCCATGCCAGATTTTACTAACAGGCTTTCTTTTTCTTCTTTCCTCCATTTACTTTAACTATGCATGTTTGACTATTAATTGAGCAGTGTCACTTGGTTTTGAATTATATGCTCAAATAGCAGCAATGAGTTGCATTGCCAGGATTTTAAAAAATATTGCATAAATTTCCAAATTTTGGTTTTGATAGAATATTATCAAAAGCACATAATGCCTCAAGGATTCTTCATTTAGTTGCTATTATCCTTCTCCAAACAATATGCTTTTCTTTAGGAAGACCAACTCTTGACCTTCTGTTTCTCTGAAATAGTCTTCTCTATAAGGATTGATACTGCATGGTGGTGGGTGCTAGGCAGATCAGTCCTGCCTTGGGTAGTGAAAGAAAAGTACAAAAAGACCACTTATTACAAGAATCTAGCAGAACAAATACTTTAGTTGATAGAATATTTACTATTATTAAATTAAGAGATGAATTCAAAGGTAAGTGATTTAAACATGTGGAAAAATAGGTGATTGGATGCCATCTATAAGCAGAGGGGAAAATATTTTCCAGTGGTTGCACAATAAATCATACACAATCAAATTGATGCATGTAATCTATTATTACCTTAAATTGAATAACCAATTTATCATAAGCAATCCGTCCCAATCCGTTCCTAAATGGAACATGTCAATGTGAATTATAAAACTGCATGATCAGTTTAAAAGAAAAGCAGACATTAATTCTCTTACACATTTCATCTGATATCTAAAACTTTTGTGCAGGGACCTTTTTCCTCACATACTTTGGCTGTTTTATTTATTAGATGCTATATCTTTGGGACAAGATGGTCTCTTTATGAAGCTGTATATTACCTACATAACGGCCACTATGTTTCAGTTAGGGATTAACAGACTTCTGTTAAACAATTAATAAAATGTAAATCCCACTCAGCTTCTTGGTTAAATTATGTAGATAGCTTTTTAATTTTTTTGCTGGTGTAAACCAAGGTAACTCCACTGAAATCAACAGAGTGGCACCACTTTATATCATTTAAGAATTTGGCTTAGATTTCTGCTTGCTGTAATTCATTGCTTAGCAATTTCAAATCAGGCTGCCCTTGTGTAGTAAATTGAGAACACTAAATAGTTCTACCATAGCGCTGGGTACGCAGGGAGACAACTTTCACCATCCATTAAACACCTCCTTTAGAGCAATTTCTGGGCCTGCTCATGTTTATCTCGTTCCTTTTCCTTCACAGTCCCTCTGCAAGAAGTCTTTTCCTCTCTACTGCATGAGTGTTTTTGCTATGAAGGTGCATGTTTCTCCCTGTGCCATAAGCATGCCAATGCCATGGTCAGAACATTCCCTTGTGAAGCATTATGCAGGGCTTCTCATCCAAAAAATCAGGGAGAAGACATGAAACCTGGAGTTGCCTAGGAATTGTCACTGCTATAATGCATTTTGGGGATTACGATGACCTTGTGAACCCAAAATTGTGTGGTTTCATACATTCCCTGTTACATTGCAGGTATCCTCTGCTTCCTATAACTGCTCCAAACTGCCAGACCACCTCTTCATGGAGCTCCTCAGCTATGGACAACAGAGAATGACACCTTAAGGACGGATGTCAGGTGGACCAATACATCCTCTGAAAGGCATCTTTGCATACCAAGAGGAGTATGAGGTGGCTGAGCTCCCAGGGCAGGTGAAAGTATGCATCAGGTGCAGTAAATTTGAGCTGAGCACAGTTAATAGATTCAGCAGGTATGGGATGCATGTTTCACACATGCTGGCTCACTTTGAAGCGGGGGGTGGACACGGCAGAGGGATTGAGTGACATGTGACTAAAGCACAGAGCTACCCTAGCATCACTGATGGAAGAAGTTCATTGGCCAAGACGAAATATAAAAGCTTACTTCTGGATTGTGTGATATTTGCTGATAAATCCCCATACTTTGGTTCTGTTTTCATTAGCCTTCTTCCCTTTTTTATTTATCTGTTATTCAGGTTTTGAAACCAGTTCTCCTTCAAGCATTGATTTACTGAGATACAACCATTGCTTCGTTTAGCTGTGCTCAGACCCTAACATCTATGCTCACATATCTAAAGCCAGACCTGGAGAGTAATAGAGTAAATCCAGGCTCTGCTGGGCACCAGCCTTACAAGCAGTAATTAGCTATGTAATTTGTTCCTTTGAGCGTTGCTGGAGTTTCCTTTTCAGGATGACTGTGAGGTAAAGCCTTCAGGCAGATCCTCTAAAGTTGTATGAATATTAATTCTAGAAAGAATTTGAGCAAATAATTAAATTATGTTTTATGAAGACACTGTGTTTAGTCGTGTCCAAATTTTGTTGTAGGGACCACTGACAAATACAGAATGAAAATTTCATTCAATCACCGTTTATTTTGTCATTCATTTTCCTTTGCTGGCAAAAAGGCTTTACTTTCACTTCTGCATTTATTTTTGTAATTTCATGGAGTGATATAGTGGAGAAACAAACATTCACTTGAATATTTCTTCCCTAAAACGTAAAACATGAGGGACCTTAGGGGACCAGGTTTTAAAAAACAATAGTGTATTTCCAACAGCAACATCAATAAATAGAAATTTTTCCAGATACAAGTTATCTGAATCCCCAGATATAATATTTCTTTTTGATACGCTGTTCTATCATGCCTACAGTTAGCATAAAAATAATTTCAGCTCAGCAAAACTACTTACAGAGAATATACATGCAATTACATTGAATCTGGCTTAAAGGACAACTAGGTTTCTGATAGGACACTGGAGGATATAAGCTTTCATTTTAATTTTGATATAGGACATTTAGTACCAAACCTGAAGCTGGTATGTATTGTTCTTGATCCATTGACTACAAAGGAGAGGCACTGAACCCCACAGTGAGGTTTATAAAAAAAAACAAAACCCCCACATTGACATAAAAAAGATCTTTATAGATATAGTCAAGGAAAGTTTGACCTCATTTTCTTCAGTTCACAGAGCCTTGTTTTTATTATTTCAGAGTTGAATGAATGAAAGAAAATTCTTACATTTGTCATACAGTGCACATAACAGACTTGTTTCAACACTGCATAGCTTCAGCTTTATGCAGTCTTGATTTCATAATATGGCATAAAACTCAGAGGGATAACTTGTTTTATCTGTTTAAAAAAGCAGAATTAGAATTTAGAAATTTTATGTGCAATTTTATTTGTGGATTTTATGTATTAGTAACAGATCTTGTGCTAAACTTCATCATCAATTTTTTATGAGGCATGATGTTACAATATCATTGGACTATAGTGAATGTTCATTTTGTTATAAACCACGCCACATGCAAATATGACACATGACATGCTTTCTCTAAAGAACATGCTATTTCTGGGGATGCGTTTCAGAAGTTATGCTATAAACCATCTGAAGTATGATAGCTACACAACACCATTTTCAGGACAGTACAATTTATTTAGAAAGTCTGCCTTTGTAACTTCACCCTCAGTAAACCTCTGAATGTGTCAGATGTCCCAGGTGAATGATAAAACCATCATATTATTAATATATATAAAGGAATTATCACTGTTAAATATAAAAATATCGTAGATAATGAAAAGAATGTTTCTGTAAAATATGAAAAGAAACTTCGGCTCAGGATAAACATATGCAAAGAAAAATAAAAGGTGACGAGCACAAGGACCGAGCACCTTTACAAAAAAAATCACCTGTGAAATTAGTTTCCAATTTCAGATATTGACTTTGGTATAATTATCAGAATAAGAATCATTATGCACCAGTACAAATTTCTTTTTCTTGTTTTTTTTTTTCCTTTTTCTGAGTACCTGAAATATTGCTGTGAAATAAGTGAAAATATGAGACAATTTTGTAAATTCACATTTTGGATAATTTTCACAGAGGAAGTTAGATATTCTACTTAATGGAAACCTCAATACCACTTTCATTGTACTGGATCATTGGGATTTATAAGTTTCATCCTTAAAGGAGTTTAGTCGCCTTCCAGAAGTACCTATACCTTTCACTCACTATAAAGAGATCCTGAACAACTAGTTTAACCTATATGTAGTCATTATTTTAACCTATATGTAGTCATTAGCTGGCTATATATTTTTTCCACAGAAAAGTCTAGGACAAAGTAGTTTTGCCACAAAATGCTATCAAATGAGCAAAAGACATACCCAAAAAGAAACAGAAGTGTTTTCTGTTCCAATTGCCTGTAGTGAAAGAAACCCCACCCCACAGAAGAAAACCCTAAAAGAGTAAATCTGATGTTGATATTTGTCAGCTTAGTAAGAAAGTACATTAACTGGCATTCCAGTGCAGCTCCAGAGCCCCGAAGATATGACTGATGTACAGCTTGATGGGGTGAAATGTTGNTGAAAATTTTTTCTCTTCACTTTGGTCTTCGTGCTTTTTTTTGTTCAACACAGCAATAAGTTGTGTGATCCTGAAAAAGATATTACTTATATATTTATAAGGATTATCTAAAAAATAAAGCAAATGAAGGAAACAAAACTAGAACAGAATATATTGATTCAAAAATTTTTAAATATTTATAGAACAAAGTTTCTAGTGAACTGGAATAAACTATTTGTTATAAAACTTGTTTATGGGAGAAATGGGTATTTTTCATTGTTTTCAGTTTAACATGAAAACGTATTTTGACATGTCAGTGTCCTCCACGCAATCTAAAACCTGGGTTTTAGAAGTAAATTAAATGTTCCCATGGGTCAGAATTTCAGGTTTTGAACAATGCTACAAATACATACGTTTGTTGTTGTTGTTTATATTAAGGATCATTTTCATTAGGTTCTGATTAAAAACAAAGTTCAGTTGGGCTTCATATTAACTATTATTAATTTTGTCATGCAAATATAACTTCTAAAATAAAAGTATTGGCATTGACACTGAAAAAAAGATAATACAAATACAAATTTTGAGATATTTAAATCTCACGGACATTTCATCTCCAATCCAATTTTTATTTGTCTAATGAAAAATTACTAAGGAAAAGTATAATAATTTAAAATTATTTGAAATTACATTAGTTCTACTAGATACCCATGCATATTTACCTAGTGTAAGCTTTGGAAAATGAATGATCTTTATGCTGATATATAGTAATGATTCCTTCCAATCAGCTTTATCTTAATGTAGTTCTCTCCATTACTGGTGATGGAATTCACACCAGCTGACCTATAATAAAAGGCAGATACATTAGCCACCTAATCAAAACTTTCATAGAACAGCACAGCACATTTTGAAATGAAAAACCTTTTGGGGAACATCAGTATTACTTAGGCCATACCATAAAATCTGGTAGCAAACATGAAGAATAATGCAGCATGACAGCTGTAAAAGGTGGAATGAAAATATTCATTTAATAAGAAGAATGGATTTGCTTTGTTGGAGCTATCCAATGACATTTTTTTGGTTCTTTTTTGAGCTTTTATCTCCCATTTGGTTAGTTGTGTCTGTTCTTTTCTGTCAGCAGTGCTCCCCTTTGGCATGTTAACTACCAAATCAACATGATTAACAATGTTTGTAACATGGCAGATATGACAGTTATACAACCATTCCCTCCAGCTCGTACTTTAAGGTTAATTCGAGGCCAAGTTCACATCATTCTCGACTAAGCTACCCAAACAGCAGGCTACTCCATGCCCAGCCCTCATGGTCTTTGCAGGTGTTTCCTGTTTTCTGAACACCGCTGAAAAGGGAAGGCAGTAGGGGAGCAGCATTGAGATTTTAGTGTAAACTGACTGTGTCCTCCCCTTTATTTCATGAGTTTAGGATCTAAAGAAAGGAAATAATCAATCACTTTTTGGAGGTCTGTCCTAGGGCAACGTGGAGAGAAGACCAGGGGCAGACTTCCTCTAGAAATGGTTTGATATACACAAGATGACTTTTAACACTTGAGCACAGCCAACTCTAAAAGCCCATAACCTGCTTGTTGCATATAAAAGCTATGGACCTCACAAGGTTTCTACCTGCTTTACATTGTCAGTGAAATACCCATGACATAGCGGAGGAGAGGAAAGGACACAAAATTTAGTCTTTCAATGTCAACGTAAAAATAGATTCTTGACAAGAGTACTCTCTGGAAGGCTTCCAGGGTTTAGTACCGAAGTTGACAAGGAACCATGTTAAAACACAGTTGCAGAATAATCTGAGGAAGTGAGGGGATGATTTTTAGAAACCTCTTAAATATATCAATTCCATATATAAAGGATAATTTCTGTCCAAGCCAATATGGAACATGCACTGGTATTTGATTTATATAAGAGTTAAGGCTGTTGGTTTGGGTTTTGGGTTTTTTTTGATAAAGATTAGGGGGAACCTAACAAGGGAATAAGAGAAAACAGTCTGAGATGATTCATGCTCTAAGAGTAAAATCTTCATCCTCAAAAAAGATAGAATTCAATAAACCTCAGATAGGAAACATCAAAGAATAATCTCACCACATAAATATGGACCTAGAAATGGACAACTAGATCAAAGGAAAACGTGTTTCTATCATACTAGAAGTCTATAAATACTGAAAATCTATAAAATAAGATGAATGAACTGAAGGGACTGATCTAAATTGAGGGTATGGACATAATAAGCAGGAAAAACTGAGAAATGGATTACTTGCATGCCTTGAGAAACAAGTAGATAATATACAAGACTGACAAAGTAGATCAGGCTGCTAGCAAAAAGTTTCATAAGTTAAAGAAAGCTTAGACTTAAATATAGTAAATGTATTAACCATAACAATTATCACAATTTATGTGAACCAATATATCATGCTTCAACTAAAGGAATATGTTATTTGTGTTACATTATATCTTGTGTCCATGATAGTGACTCAGAAATGCTAACATTAACGTGACTACAAGCAAAGAAAACACAATAATAATTGGACACTTTAATTAACCCTCAGATTATCTGGGAAATAATGAGTTATCATAAAGAGTTAAATAATAAGATACCAAAATGACTGCTTTGTGAAATAATCAAGAGGAGAATATATATGGTTCAATATGCCGTAGCTGAAGCTGCAGCAGCACACTTTTTAAATAGTGTGCTCTCTCAGACTTCCCTCATTCAAAATACCAATATGATTGAAAAGTTCCCCCTCCTCCCCAAACCACATCAGTTTCATATAAGAGAAACTCCTGGGGAAAAAAAAAAAAAAAAAGAAAAAAACAAGAAATCAAGGTAAAAGAATATTAGGAGGAGTAATTAAAATGAAAAAAACCCCATATGAAAATTCATGTACAACACTGCTTAAAAGCATCATGTGAGAAGAAATGTACAACCTCTGGCAAAAAGGTGTTTAAAAAAATCAAAGAACTAAAACCAGACTGCACAGTTATGTGGCAGAATGAATGTGGCTTTCAGAGCATGAAAGCAACCACGCTGAGCCAGACCAAAGGTTGGCCAAGCCCCACGTCCCACTTCCACCAGTGGCGACAATCGGATTTCAAAGGAAGACCAGAATGATGAGGCATGCAGTGAATACTCTCTGAAATTCCCAGTGATTTTCTACTCAGGAGCTTCTTGAAACAGAAACAACCTTTCAGTAGAATCAGGTCTCTGGTATTTCTGTCTAATATCTCAAAGCAATATATTTGTCCATGAACCAGTCCAGTTGCTTTTTCAATGCATGCAAACTGTTATCATCCACAATATCCTGAGCAAAATTCTTCTAAAGTGTAACCTGTGGAGATGTAGCTGCCTCCAATAGAACACCCAGGTTTGGCTCAGTTTTACTGAGTAACCTGTTTTTCAACTGTAAGGGGTTATGTAAGTTAATGCCTTAAAAGATAAGGAAAGTACATAAACTGAAATGAGAAGGTGACAATTAGCAATTCAGGAATTCAAGAGAAAAATACTGACATGAAACTAGTAAGACCTATGGAAAAAGCACAGAATCTGCTTCTTGGCAGCACTAAAGATCAACCCATGTCGGAGCATAAAAGGATTAACACTTCCCTACCACCATCCAGTTGCTGATCAAGAGACTCCTTGCACATCTCACAGGCCCGCAGGCACAGGAATGGCAATTGTTGCTCCCTGTTGGGTGCACTAGCTGTTAAATAATTACAGTGTGCATGTCAGTGGCTCCTATACTACCTGCAGTGACTTTCTGTGTAGAGTAAAGAATGCTGGAAGAAAAGTGACCTGGTGAGGGAGGGTTATCTACACATAATGTAGAGAATTACCTCCTTTTTTTTGTTGTTGTTGTTTTGAACCTACCACCTGTTAACAGCATGTGATACTTTCGTTCTTGCTTTGGAAGAGAAAATGAACCATCTGTCTCTTTTTATCTTTTCCTTTTCCCTTATGATTTTACAGATTTCTGTCAAAGCCTTCCCTCAATTGTCACTTTTCAGACTGAATAGTCCCAGTCTATTTATGAACTCCTTTGACTGCCATTCTATATTTCTGATTATTCTTGGTGCCTTTTCTGTGAACCTCTTCCAGTTCTGTTACACCCTTTTTTAGATTTTGGGAAAACAGCTTTTTACACTGACATGATTATGTTTTCTGTTTTCTATTCTACTCTTTTCCTAATAATTCCTAAGATTCAATTTACTTTTTTGACCACTGCTGAGCACTGAGCTCACATTTTCATGGAGCTATTCATCATAACTCTAAGATCCTATTCCTGAACGATAACAGTCAATACAGACCACACCTCACTGAAGAAGAAAGTATCCTTTAAAAGTAGAATTTTTATTCAGACAAGGAAAACAAAAAATAACATATGCTCTGTCATTTTAAATGTAAAAGCAAAAAAGGATGCTGAAAAAGGAACGGGCTTCTAAATGTGTAAAACTAATATTAAAATATATATATTGTATTTGGTTTACATGGCAAGATTTTGGTAGTGGAAGGGCTGCAAGGGCAGCCTCTGTGAGAAGAGATCAGCGGCTGCCCCCATGTTGGACACAGCTGGTTCAGGCCACCTCCAAAATGGACCCACCACTGGCCAAAGCTGAGTCCATCAGCAATGCTGGTAGTGCCTCTGGGATAATATATTTAAGAAGGGGTAAAAACCACTGCACTGCAGCTGTAAGAGAGGAGTGAGAATATGTGAGAGGAACAACCCTGCAGACACCAAGGTCAGTGAAGAAGGAGGGGGAGGAGGTGCTCCAGGCGCTGGAGCAGAGATTCCCCTGCAGCCCCTGGTGAAGACCATGGTGAGGCAGGCTGTGCCCCTGCAGTCCAGGGAGGTTAGCGGTGGAGCAGATATCCACCTGCAGCCCAGGGAGGTTAGCGGTGGAGCAGATATCCACCCGCAGCCCAGGGAGGACCCCACACCGGAGCAGGTGGATGTGCCCTGAAGGAAGCTGCAGTCTGTGGAGAACCCTCACTGGAGCAGGGTCCTGGCAGGACTTGTGACCCCATGGGGGACCCACGCTGGAGCTGTCTGTTCCTAAAGGGCTGCACCCCATCGAAGGGACCCACGCTGGAGCAGTTTGTGAAGAAACACAGCCTATGAGAAGGACCCATGTTGGAGCAAGGGAAGACTATGTGGAGGAAGGAGCAGCAGAGATGAGGTGCTATGAACTGACCACAAGCCCCGTTCCCCACCCTACAGTGCTGCTCATGGGGAGGAGGTAGAAGTCAGCAGTGAAGTTGAGCTTGGGAAGAAAGGGGTGTGTGGGTTGAAGGTGGTTTAAATTAGTTCTTATTTCTCATTATCCTACTCTGTTGGATAAATAAATTGAATGTATTTCACCAAAGTCAAGTGTGTTTTGCCTGTGATGATAATTAGTAGGTGATCTCTGTGTCCTTATCTTGACCCACAAGCTTTTTAAACATATTTTCTACCCCTGTCCTGCTGAGGAGGAGACGATCGAAATGTAAAAACAGAAAATATGTGGACACAGCAGAAAAGCTGACTGAATATTTGAATCAGTGTTCGCTGTGGAAGTCGAAGGGAGCTTTTCCTATGACAAATGAATCGTTGAAGCAGTCTCAGAATGATGTGTCAGTGAAAAAGGTTTTAGAATAAATTAATAAAATGAAGAGTAAAATACCTTCAGTACCATTAATTCAAGAGCTCTGGAGGAACTCACATAGTAAATTGTGTCATTGTTAACTGTGGTACATAATTTATTACTGTAATCACCTTTAGTAAAGAAATAGAATTTGACAAAAGTTACAGATTTAAACATTGATCAGTCAGGAAGACACGAGAAATTATAAGTCTGTACATTTGACTTCTGTACTCTGCAAACTGCTAGAAACTCTGGGTAGATTTAGCAGAAACATAAATGTACATGGAACAATAAGACAGAAAACAGGACTCTTGTAGAGGGAAATCACACTTCACAAAACTTTTAGTTCTTTAAAGAATCAGTAAGCATGTAGATAACTGTGATCTAATTGGCATAGTCATTTTGGAATTGAAAAAGTTTTAGACAAATTCCTGGATAAAGAGAGAGATCTATGACAAGATGGCAAGAAATATTGTTTTCACAGTGGAAGGATATTGCCATTGATGTGGCTGAATGATTTGGACTACAACTTGTGATGTTCATCGAAAGAGATATTCTGTAGAAAGGTGATGTAGAAAAGTTTGCTGACGACAAAAATATTACTCACAGTAGTCAAAATTGAAAATTATTGCAAAGGTTTGCAGAAAGATCTCACAAAACTGACTGAGTGAATGAAGGAAGTTCAATGTCACTAAGTGCAAAGCAATGCAAATGGAGAAAAAAGATAACACATACACAGTTTGGGTTTTTAAATTCCTTGTTATCTCATGGTAAAAGCTCTTGGATGGTTCAGTGAAAAGATCCATCATAGTCAAAAAGACATTATTAGGAAATTATTAGGAATTATAAAAGAAAAATAAAGAACAAAACTGTTATTGTGCTGCTGCATAAATCCATGTTGGATTAAAAACTTGAATACTCTCTGCAATTTTGTTCACCCAGTTAAAAATGACATAACAGATTATTCTTGAAAAGTTGTCTTTCCCACTTCCAGGTGACATGTTTAGATAAAATTAGAGAGGCACTTCTCTTCACCTGTCCCTCTTAAATAGAATGTCATTTCTGTGATAATGAAGTGAGCTGGACTAGACCTGAGGTGTGCCTGACACCTGTCTATTTGATTTTATAATTATATCCATTGATCTAATATAGGATATTATATCTCCCTGCAAATCTTGTCTCTTTAATTTCCCCAAGGTCTTTGGAAAAGTAACATAAAGAGCTTCCTAGCAGCCTCTACTTTTTTTTGGTTGGCCAAGGAGAAAACCTGGGCTTCTCTGAGAAACTTGTGGTCCCCTTGTCCACACTTCAGCCCTGAAAGTTATACTTCTATGTTTTCCAGAATCTGTTCCAAATTGCAACCATTTTAGGAAGCCTTTTCTAGATGAAATCCAATCTGAAACTTGATTTTCGCTCCTTCAAAACGAGTGAGATATGCATCTTGCTTTTCACTATCTATTGTTAGTGAACTCTTCCCTCGACGGCTTTTCAGGAATATCTAGCTATGAACGTTAACATGTTACAAACTCCCATCTGATCTAATATTGCAGGAAACATGCACTGCTTTTAAATACCTTTCATAGTGAGTAATCTACAAGCAGGCTCTATTTACACCTGAAATCAATGTCTTTGTACCTTTTCCATTTAGGCTAAAAAGCAATAAAAAGGTTTCATTCATCATAATCTTCATGCCACTAGGAACAGAGGAACAAGAATTGTTTCTGGACTCTTTTGGAAATGTAGATGGAAGAAAAATCTTTATCCTAAAGCATGTTGAAGTACCAACACATTGTAAATTCAGATACAGATCAGGTGAATTATGGGACTCTAGGTACCAAATGAATGCACCAGCATTCATTTGTAATTCCTGTCTTTACAGATAGAAGTGAATGAATAATCCCTTAACAGAGGAAAAAAGGACTAAAGCAGGGGTCTTATGTTTATTTCCTTGCTTTAATGACAAAACCAGAAAAGGGGCAGAAATGTCACTACAGTTCCATGTGATGGATTGGTCTATACACCTGAACATTAGGAACAAGACACCCTCAATATCTGAAAGAAGACTGACTAGCATGTGAACTTTAGATAGAATTGAAAGCGGCAGTTTCCATGGGCCCCCTACCAAGAGAATGCACAGGGGGTATACGTGCTTTATTGCTTGACACTCATGCATAAAGACAGTGCAGCTTCTGCTATCTAAGTGAATCTCCTTGGGTTTAATGTTCCATTGAAATTTTGCTGAAATGTAAAACATATTTCAAAGGAACAAAACATTTTCTCAAGCAGAGACCATTTGACTGTCATGGTAGATTTTTCTCTTTTATGGAAGTTAATTCCTGGAATAGACATATATTGGAAAAGCCAAACTGCCAGGGTCACCGCTGGTACCACAAAAATTTTCAAAGTTGCATTCTAACATCAAAGTACATATGTAATTGAAATGGTCATTCAAAGCATGCCAGCAATGCTGCAATAGCTGTACTTGTGCATCCTGAACCCTTCACGGACTGTGATGGAATCAGATTTCACTGATCCTTGTTTTGATTTTTATTTCTAACTTGGACCATGTCATTTACAATATACATCCTGAATCAATTGTATTGGCACAACTAAGCAGTGTCAAAGGGCTGCACGGGGTAAGAATAATTGGCTGAAGGTGGTGGCAAGCTAAGCTTCTTAAACCTGCTTCGCTGACAAAAGCAATTTCTCATGAAACTATAGATGAGGTACATAAGAATGGAGGATCAGGCTCATATTTGTTTGAAGAACTGTAGGAAGGTTTTTTCCTCAGTTCTATTTTTTATTTTTGTCAGAAAGAGCATTCACTAAAATTTCTGTCTTCATGAAATGGATTTTCTTGTCCATGCAGTAGTTAGCCTTAGTACATTAGTATCAGAAAAAACGGTGCAGTTCTGAACAGAGAGTCTCTTTCAAAAACAGAAGGTATTTGCAATCTGATAAGACTCTCAAGGCATCCACCTTGTAGGGAACTCATGGGGAAAAATACACATTTAAAAACCAATTTGGTTTAAAAATTGAAATAAGAGACTTCAGACAATTTTTCTGGAGAAACAGCAAGGGATAAAATACAGGTCTGTAGGAGGAAAATACTGGGCAAAATTAAGGGAAACACATGAAAGTGAATCCCCATTAACAAATATCTGTGAGATACCTTTAGTCATATCTCATGTTTTAAGAGGATAGCATAACTATTTCAGTATCAAGCTTGAATCATCGTCTAAACAACTATGCTGTGGTAATACTTTCAATGCTTCTCACTCTGCATGTAGGACAAGCGCTTCATAAGAGGTTCATAAAAACAGGAAAAATGTGAATTTTCTAAGCATTGTATGGCTTTTTTCACAATCTTTCAGCTCTATAGCTAAGTGCTTTGTTCATATTTCAGGCCAACCACAATGGGTATTTGTTGTTTTGAAGTTTTTTTTCCCCTTTTCCAGTTCTTTTTAAATCTTCCTTCATGACTCTTTAAAAGTTCAGAGATGTCTTGTAGCTGTTAAGTATCATCTGCCATCATCAGTCTGCTTCAATCACTCCCGCTTCCTTAGGAGGAAGCCTTGCTTTTCTCTGGGCGTCTCCAGAACAACTCTGGATTAAAAAGTCCTGGGGGTGACAGAGAGACATAGAAACTGCAAGATTGCTCTGTTGGTTTTCTGAGTACAAAGGCTGAATTTCAGCCTATTCACATTTAGGTGTTGAGATAAACAGACAGGTTCTCCCTCTGGAGCCTTTCAAAGACATATACTGTTCTGAATCTTTGTCATTTACCATAGGAGAATTAGGTATAAAACTTGGTCCAAGTTTTGTGCTTATGCCAATCAAACTGGATTCCAGACAAAAATTTTGTTTTCTTTTGTA
>WEKW01032829.1:11807-24688 GCA_013389905.1 Sula dactylatra | reverse complement strand
GCCTCCCATCTGTGTTAAGGAAAAGAGAATGTTTATACCTTCCTTTCTTCCCTCACAGATGTTGCAAGATTTAATCAGTTTGAAGAAGGATGGAGTTTTAATTGCATTGCAGAGAATTGAATGGCTGTGATGCATGAGAAAAGATGCAGTCTGACCGGCAGGCAGCAAGATTTACAGAGAGAAGGTGGGGCTGAGTAGCTTGAAGTACAACTCCTAAAGATTAGTGAACATAAAAGAAAAGGCTATGCTGCTTCCAAGCTCCCATTTTAAATGTTTTTTTTAACTGGTGAAAGGTTTCCTTATTTTGTTAGGTATTTGTTTTGAAACTTATTTAATAAAAAGGAACTATTTAAATACCACAATTCCCTAAAGAAATCCCCCTGCTACTTTTTTTCCCATTAAGCTCCAGAGTTAAGGAATGTCATTAGTATTAGTATTCACAAACAAGGGGGTTGTAAAGATGAGATATGCATAAAATAGATATAGTTTCTTTCATCAAATAAAATTCCAAGGACTATTGGTGTTCAGATAAATAATTTTTCTTTTGTTTCTGAGGAATTCTAAAAAGTTAAAATATTAATAATTAAAGGCACCCCTCCACACACACACACACACTCCAAACCATAAAATCCAACAAACTAGCAACAAACAAAGGAAAGAAGCTGTAAGAGTCATTGGGGACTGATTTGGAAATGCTTCCTGATATTTTTAAATGCTAAACCTTCTGTGTATATGTGTACATAAAACTGATGCCTTAGGGAACTCAGATGTTGGAATAAGTTTTTAATAATCTATTTTGGATACTCAAGGAAGCAGCCTTCAGTCTTCCTGCTTCCATCTTGCAAGACGTTGAATGCCAAGAGGGGTCATGTGTGCCCTTGCAGATGTGACATTCTAGATTTGACTTTTCAAAAGAACAATAGAATGAAATATTTGGAACAGATGACAGGAAATATTAAGTTTTTTCCCTACAATGCAATTAAAATCCCATATTTCTTCAAACTGAAAAACAAATGGGTTCATGATCTATATGTTGATCTTGCTCATAAAATCTTGTTCATAAAATAAAGCTGGACTCCTGGGGCAAATTATCTGGGTGCTTTTAATGAAAATATTAATGAAACATATGTTTTAAAAAGCAAAGATGTGGGATAATGGGTTACTGTAAGTAAAGTCTTCATAGATAATGCAGTCCACAGATAAAAACAATAAAAAGATCATATAGGTCATGTCTCAGAAACTGTAACATATACAACTCCACAGTGATTTTAACAGTCTGTTCTTAAGGAAACTATGAAAACTTTTTAATGTCATCAGAGTTCAAGTCTGAAAATTACATTGTCTTTCCAGTAGCGAGGCTTTGTACTAAGGAGGAGAACTGGTGAAATCTCCTGCATTAGCTCTTACTGCATGATCACAACACTGTTAAATTCTAGCTTGCTTCCTAAGCTAAGCATAGTAGACCAAATATGAAAAAATATTCTTGCATTATGAATCTTTAGGTCAGGATATTAGAGGATTTCACAAAGATAAATCTCGTTTCATGGTTGTTTGGATTATCATGACACTCTGGCTCTGTGTCGGTAGTACATATAAAATTTTGGGGCCTGTTCCTAAAAGTAAATAAACAATTCTTTTTTAGATCTGCAATGTGTATTCAAGATACCATTGGTTTTTTCAACAATAAAAATAAATTGATTTAATGGGTACATATATCTTTTTTTTTTCTCCAAGGTGGCACACAGAATAGAAATAGAACTGCTGTTTCAAACATATTTCTTAAATTAAATGACCCCAAATCACTCTTAATCTTTTTTCTGGAGGGATTTTTGACCTTGCTAGCATTTGTTCAAAAAAGACAATGATATGGGTCTTATTCCTTTTATGTTACGGTTCATAAATGAAAGCATAGAGGAAACCTGTATTTAATACTTGGCTAGATCTTCAGTGGCATGATATCACCTGATCCATCTTACAGCTATGTAGGTCTGCCAGTGTCTTAAGCAAATGTGCAAAATAACTGTACAGTGGATATGCAACAGATGTTGAGTACCAGGTGTGAGCAACTTTTAGAGTGGAGATCTAGAGTGTGCATCTCAGGGATACACATCTTTAAAATAGCTCCAGAACTGATATTTTCTACCTTCTAGATGCCAATTGTAACTATGGTCATAGCAACTCTGGTGTATAGAAGGGGGTAGGGATAAAAAGGATGGAAAGAAAGGAGTCCTTTTAGTCCACACTGTAGAAACACCATGGAATAATTAAATATTTATTGATCCAGGTAAAGACAGTGTGTGTTTGAAAGTGCAAGTAGTAAGTAAACTCGTATATTATTGATTGTGATGGCACTCTGACCAAATGTCAGAGTCTCAACAGGAACTAAACAGTACTCAACACAAACTGAAAAAGATTCAAAGTCAAACACCTGCGCACCTAAAACTAAAGAGGTTTTCTCTTTCTGAATTATGATTTAGACCTGAATTTAATGATCTACCTACTCTTCTGTAATTTGTGTAAAAACATAAAACATGGTTGTATTGGTTCAGAACAAAAGTCCTGACCCCAGATGAGGAAGCCATTATGGCAGTGGCCAAAAATGAATGTTGAGGAAGAGCATAAAAATAGGAAAAGCATATATGATAATTCCTGCTGATACTTTCCAGGCTTCAGGTTTTTCATAGATCTAGGACTTTCTAAGAATGTTTGATAACCTGTCAGGGCCCTAGGGACACTCACAGGCCTGACTGTCCCTGCTCAGGCTCCCCCATGGCTCCCCCCATATTACCAATGATGCAAGATCCCATGTCAGCCCCCCAGGGTCATCAGTCCCTGCCCCAGCAATGCTGCAGCAGGGCCAGTCTGCAGCTCCCAACAGTGCTGCCCTGCCATGGGCTCCTGTCCTGGCCCAGCCTTGGTCTGTCTCCGTCCCCAGGGAGGTGTCCGATGCCTGGGGCTGGGGCTGCCCCAGTGCCTCCCGGCTGCTCTGCTCCTGGCTGGGGCAGTGGGATGGTCCTGGGCTGCCAGGTCCTGCTGTGACAGACCCTGTGGGGAGCCTCCATGGCTCCAGCACATTAGCAATCAGCCTGCTCTGCAGCCTCAAAAACCTTCCATAGATTTTTTCTTTTCAAACTCAGTTTTTTTAGTTCCTACACTAATTTTGAGCATTCACAGCATCCTCTGCAAACAAGTTCTGACTCAAACGTCTGTTATGTGACTTCTATTTTGTCTCTGGCTTCAACTAACTTGATTTTTCACCCCTTTTCTCGTACACTGTTTGGGAATTTGTTCTTATGCGGGTTGGGAAAATGAACCTTTAACACCTTCTTATCCTTTCCATGACACCTAGGATTTTATACATCTTTATTACATCTCCCTTCCCTAGCTTTTATTCTGCAAACTAAAAAGCTTTGCTATTTTTTTTTTGTCAAAAATTTTTGTTAAAACCCACTCCATATCCTTGATCATCTTTGTTGCTTTCTGAACTTTTGACAGTTCCAACTCTTCTGAGATGGAAAGACAAGGACTACAGAGCATTTAAGATGTTGACAACACATTGAAATGGTGACATAATTATGATTTCAGTTTAACTCCCTATTCCAGTTTTAATATTTCCTAACAGTGGGGCAATTTTTGTTTTGTTTTGTTTTGTTTTGTTTTGTTTTTTAAAATATTGAGCAATGAGCTCTTATTTCCTTGGAATGGGTCATAATCCCAACATCCTGAGTGGCAACACTCTGCTTGTTCTCAGTATTTTCCTAAGACTTAGACACCCTGCCATCCAAATTGCTTGTTTTGCAGACACCTCAGAGTTGGGAGCATAAAATGCCTTAGGAATTGAGATGAAATATGAAAACTGAAGGACACTGGATGCCAACTTATATATAGATGTAGAAAGTTACCTTTTTGCTAAGAATTTTAATTTTAATTAATAGCAAATTTAATCTATTCGGAAATTTTTCAGTAAAATGAAGTTTTATCAGAAAATAGCTCTCTATTGTACCTAAAATATTTCTCTTTAAAGATCTTGAATTCAAGGAATTTCTACCAAATCAAAGACAAGACTCTATGAGCAAAACCTGACAGAATACTTATCTGTTGTTAGTGATTGGGAATCCAAGGCTCTGAAGAGTATAGTGTTTTAGATATGATGTATTTTTCCCTGTGAACGAAATCTCATTATCCATGGTCCCAGGGCAGTTTATTGTGGCAAGACTCTTTGATCCCAATTGCTAAGCTCCACCTCTAAATAACAATCAGCTTCTGGCTCTGCAGGAAGAGCCTTGAGAGCTTTATACCAAGTGTGGATTCTTAGGTTTTCCAGGTTTCTTGGCATGGAAATGCTGAAATGGACAGTTGTGACAATTTTACATGGCTAGCAGCAGCAGTCAACCTGACCAGAATATTAATTCCACTGTAGGAGCTGCTGGAGATCAATGGCATGTGACCACAGGAAACCCCACTGGGCAGATTGTCCTTTGGCCAGAGATTCTAAGACGTCCCGACTCCTGAGCCAACTACTTCCCCAGCTTCTTGATTCCCTCAGGAATATGATTTTTACTTAGCATCTGCAGGTCCCAGTACATTTATTTTACTTGATGGGAACAGAGGGTGATAGGGGAAAATGTCTTTTTTTCTTCTTCAGATTTTCTGTTCATGAGAAATTTAGCAAATTTAGTTTCTGCATGATTTGGTTCAAAAACAAATATAGAAATATCATTATGTAGGTTTTATTACACAAAATAGAGTATCTGAATTTTGACCAGTTGCTGTGCCAACTATTCCCATCTGCCCTGAAACAGGCATGCAGCAGAAGTAGGCTCTAAGGACAAAAGTAAGACAGTGGCTGGTTTTCAGACTGAATTGACTGCTATGGAGAGTTTGAAAAAAATAAAAACACCACAAAACTTTTAAAGAAGAGTTTGACAGAGATTCTTTTTGTATTCTTTTTATTAAAAATAAAGATAAAAGATCTTTGATTAAAAAGCTATCTCCAAAACAGCAAGAAAGCAATATAGTTCTTTCACACAGCCATCTGGACTTCCCACAGCTCCAGCAGTTAGACCCTGTTAACCCTGATCTAGGTTTATTTTCTTTATTTAACTTTCTGATGTCAGTGGAAAGTGCTTACACATGCAGTATCAAGCCATTTTGTATAAATCTGTACTAATACTCTTAAAAACACACAGCACTCAGAATCCAGGATTAAGGCTTTAAATCAGATGAAATATATATTGGGATTCCCAACAAGTTTTCCTTCTTTTTGTAATGCAAATGTGTTAATGCTCTGACCTCAAAACCGAAAGACCAAAGCCCAGATCGCTACCCAGAATCTGGCAAAGCACTGTTCATCTAGCACAGGCACTCAGAAAGACAGGACTTCCCCATCCTAAATAACAACAAAGAGTTCTGTCTCAACAACGTTATTTTGTTTCCATTCTAATCACAATTTGAGATAAAAGTGTTGCAATACTTTCAGCTTTCTGCTTGTTAAAAAAACCTGTAATTCCACAAAGTAGAGTATTTTTTAAATTTGTAGCTTCTTGAAAGGAAATATATTAATAATTTAATACAAAATACTGAAAAAATGCTGAGACACTTTTCTGGCCTGTCAGCAGTTTATAATAAATAAATAATAAATAGTAACAACAATAAATATTTAAACAATATCTTCTATTTTTGTGATTTTTAAGCATGTATCTTTTGTCTTGCACAAATATATAACTTTCAATATTTCTTTCATTAAGGTAATAATCCAAATAGAAAATAATCTTGTGATGTACTTGAAACCAGCACTAGAGTACTGCTCACAGTTCTATGCTCAGCCTCATAAAACACAGCTTGTCATATATTAGACATTCCAGATGCTTAGAAGCAACTGGTCTTCAAATAAAGAACAATATCAGTTTTGTTAGTCTTTCTTTCATGTTTTCTGTTGTTTTCCACACCACCAAAAAAAAAAATGTTATTTATACCTTTAAGTGAAAAAAAAATATCGTATGTTTGTATATGTACAGAAAAGAATAAAGACAGTACAAAAGTTGTGAAAGGTGCCCTAATTTGGTGACTCTTTGTTTCTTAAGCACAAAGTAACATGCAAGTGATTTATCAGCAGTACTGTGCAGTGCCATAGTACAAACTTTCGGTCTCGACCTACTTCCCCTTTTAAAGGTTTCCCAAATGTTTGATCATCAAAAGGCAGGGCAAGCCTATCGAATTGGCATCTTTGGTCTATGTACACAGCCTCTTCTCATTGTGGTTAATTTGTTATACTCTGCCTGGAGGCTGGTAACAAGCAGAGTACTGCATGGGACTATCCTCCAATCTGTCCTGTTTAACATCTTTATCAGTGGTCTGCAGGAGATGAAAGCGTGTGTTCTCACAAAATTTGCAGATGTCACCAAATTGTGGAGGACCAATCAATATGCTCGAGGGCAGGGCTGCTGTACAGAGGGACTAGGCACTGGCTGGAGGAATACGCCAACCTTATGAAAATCAACAAGGACAAATGCAAAGTCCTGCACCTAGGAAGGCATAACGCATTGCAGGTTGGGGAATGACTGGCTACAGAGCAGCTCTGCTGAAAAGGACATTGGGCCCCCAGTGGACTGCGAGCTCAGTGTGAGCCAGCAGTGGGCTCTGGCAGCAAGATGGTCAGCACAAATCTAAGCTCTGTGAATGAGAGTATGGTCAGTACATCAAGCGAAGTGATTGTTCCCCTCTGCTTGCTACTCATTAGACCACATGTAGAGTACTGGTGCCAGTTTGTTCCTGCCATCTCCCCCCACCCCTGTCAAAGGCAGGGAAAACATCAAGCAACTGGAGTGAGTTCAGCTTCTTCATCAAGAAGGCAGAGCCAGGTTCTTCACAGTGGTGTAGGGGAGGAGGACAAGAAAAAAAGGTCATAAATTGAGTGAAAGACATAAGTTGAATATGACATACAAGTTCTAAGGAGTAACCTTTTCACTGTGAAGACTGTCAAGTGGTGGGACAGTATCCAGAGAGACTGTGCAGTGTCCATCCTTGGAGGTTTACGAGATCCGACCGGATAAAGACTTGACAACCCGGTCTTGATCTCATAGATGAAGCTGGTTTGATGCTGAACTGGAGATTGCCTGAAGCACCTTCCAGCTTGCAATGTTTCATGATTCTGTGATTATATTATTTTTTTAAACTTTTTTTAAAAAGGTCCTTACCAGTCAGACTAACTGTCCACTTTGTCCAGAATCTTGTTTCTGACAGAAACAATGGTGGCTGCCTACATGGAAGTGTAAGAACATGGCAAGTGTAGTGGTATGGCAGTTCCAAGCAAGAATTCACAATCAGACTTTGTGCTAGAACTTTCTCTTGGTTAACACAACACCTGTCTCATTCACCCTACCACCCTAAAACTTTTCCCCATTCTTCTGTAGTATCAAATGGTTAAGGAAGGCCTTATGTTAAAGACAGGACAGAATATGAGGGTAGAGCAATACTACATTTGCCTAGTTTCTTATTCTTTCCCTATGTATCTACCATGAATCATTTACAGCAAAGAAGTACCATGCTAAACAGACACTCCATCTGACCTTCTATGGACATTCATACAGAGAGCATCTGGCTTTGCAGGTAGCTATCAGCTTTCATATTTGTACCAATTTTACATTCTCAATGCCACCAAAGTAGTCAAAAGTTAATCAAGACAGTTTCTGAATATCATGAGCACATGCATTCATCCCTTAGGTGGGAAAAGAGTGATTTTCTTAAGGCAACAATGGGATTCAAAGTTCTATGTCAGCTAAATAAAGTGCAAAAACCAGAAAATAATAAATTGTGATAAAATAGATAGCCAAGCTTTGCCATTCAGCCAGATGCACGTCTATAAAGATCCATCCAATTTTTTCTTGTAATCTTGCCAGGGAAGGGAAAAAAATACATTACCAGAATTTAACATGCTGTATGATTTTGAGAATAACCCTTCAAGCTGTCAGTCTCGTTGCCAAAACTACTGCACAACAGTATTAAGCAACAGGAGCATGGACTCATTTCAAGCCCAGGTGCTGAGCAATTTGAAATGCATGAGCTCCTTGTTGTGAAACAATCATTCCCTCTCAGGCTCTTTGTGTCCCTATCACTCCGTGAACCCCGTGCTTGTGGTGAATGTGTTTTTACTTGCTCTGTAGCTAGGGTTCACATGCAAATTTCTGAGCAGAGAGAGCTATCTCCTCCTTTCTTTACAGGATGCTGTCCTTATACGAAATAGAGCACCTTAAGCCAAAGCTGAACCAGAGGGCTCAGCACTTGTGGCAAGAGTAGTAAAGGAAAGCTAGAGAGCAGATAACCTCTGATCCATGCACAGCCTATGTACCTGTATCAGGTAACAGAAGAAAAAGCCCTTCACATTCAAAAAGAAAGCACTGACAGTCAAATAGGGCTTAAGGATTTATAATAATTTATGACTCATGAGAACAGGGTTCTCCAACACCCAAAAATTTTAGCTTTTCTTGGATTTTTAATAGATCTTACAAATCAGTTTCAAAAAGAATTAAGGACAAATAAGCAGTATGCCAACTGTTACTGTAGCAAAGCTCAGATGCATTTTCAGTACTTAAAGCTATGTTTATGCAGCATGTGAATCATCTCACCCACCTTCAGTTATCTAAAAGCTACTTGTCTAAGTCAGAGTTGTATCCCTTCATACCAATGAGGAAAAATAGACACCTCAAGATGAGATAAATCACCTTTTAGGGATGCCTATTTCTTCATTTTGACTACAAAGTAGGACTAAAATGATGAGCTGAAATTCAGAGACTTTATCTGTTATTTCATGAGTATGTAGCCGGCAATTTGTTGACATAGTTTCTCAGTCCAGTTGTTTATACATTTCTGTAAACCAAGGGGTTAAAGAGTGCAATACAGATCGAAGCAGAAAAAATGCAGGTCTGCAGGGATGAGGAATACTTTAAAGCAATATTGCCAGCAAATAAGGAATCTAACTTTTAGATATACACATCAGGTGAGATAAATCCATGCACAGCACCTCACTTCAATGAAGCCAAAAAATTTTGCACTTATTTGCTTCAGAATTTTAATTTCATTATCTAGTAAAAACATCTGTTTTCTATTGTTATGTGAAAATTACCATATAGTGGATGGTGGAATGCTTTCACAAGCTCAGACAATAGATCTGTGCCAGAGTTGGATACTGATCACTGGGCAGTAAGGGCAGTGCTACAGCACAAGGCACGGTTCAGTGCAATGCTGAGAAAGCAGTCCAGAAAGGGGTTTTCTGCATCCTGTACCTTGTATAGAAATAGGGCAAAGAAATAAAGCAGAGTGAATTAGCATGTCATATATACCATGGCAGTGGTCTAATAATAGAAATCAGGTGTGTAAAGAGGGCTGTAATATTTTTATTAGACCAACTGATACAACTGGTAGAAAAATGGCAAGCTTTTGGGCATGTAAGCACTCTGCACAAGTTCCCTGTTTTTCCAACTGTACAAATTCAGAAAAGCTATAAACAACTGCAGACAGATTTTATAATGGAAAATGTAATGAAAATTTAACTATGCAGCTCTGCTATCACTATCTATTATTTACTATAATGAATTTTTACATATATGCAATATATATTCATTATTCTTAGCTTTGCTAACATACCTTCAGAGGAAGAAAAGAATATTAGTGTTGTAAAAATGTAAGTCTTTCAATCACTCATGAGAAATAGTATCTTATGACTTAAAAGTGTACAACTTTTATAAATAACAACACAGCCCTAGCTCAAGGAAAGAAACTTGTGACATTAAAGTAATGTCCTACCACAAACTAGACATCAGGCAATGGCAAACCACAGATGAGTAAAAACCTCAAACTGATACTTGTTGCTAATTCATGAAAGGAACAAAAAAAAAAATTCAACAGCTTTGAGTTCCTTATATTACTGATAGCAAATAATCTGAGCAGTTTATCTGGATAACTGTGTTGGAGTAAATGACATCACTTTTGCAGGGGGAGGCTGTAGGGGTGGCCTCTGTGAGGAGATGCCAGTTCCAGTCAGCTCTAGCAGATCCACCGCAGGACACAGCTGAGCCGCTCAGCCAAGATGGTGGCACCTCTGGAACAATGTACTTAAGAAAGGGCAAAATGCTACATACACAGTCAGTGAGGAGAGAGGAAGAAAGTGTGAGAAAACAGCCCTGCAGACAGCAAGGTGAGAGAAGGATGAGGAGGTGCTACAAGTGCCAGAGCAGAGATTCCCCTGCAGCCTGTGGTGAAGACCATGGTAAGGTAGGCTGTCCCCCTGCAGCCCATGGATGACCCCACACCGGAGCAGGTGGATATTACCTAAACAAAGCTGTGGAGAGCCCAGTCTGGAGAAGAAAGGTCTGGGGAGGAAGAAGCAGTGTAGAGGACCTGTTAGGGACTAACCCCAACTACCGTTCCCCATCCCACTGCACTGCTCATGGAGCCTCAGGTGGAGGAGGCTGGAGGGAGTTGCGAGTGAAGTAGTGAAGTTGAGCCTCAAAAGGGGAGAGTGGGAAGTATTGTTTTATTTTTTTCTTTGTTTCTTATCATGCAACTTTATTTTTAATTGGCAATAAATTAAATTAATTTTCCCTGAGCTGAGTCTGTTCTGCCCATGAGAGTAACTGGTGAATGATCTCTTTGTCTTAAACCATAAGCTTTGTCATTCCTATTATCTCCCCCTGTCCTGTTGAGGAGGAGGAACGAGTGAGCGGCTGGGTGGGGCTGCTGGCCAAGGCTGACCCACCACAACAACTTTCAACTGATGAAGGTAACATTAAAAAGCATCATCTGAGTTTCCACATACTGACATATATTATTAGTCTTGGTGCAGAGCAACAGAAGGGGCTAATTTACCACTACTAGGACTTACAACACTACTTGTTCTGAAATTAGCTGTACAGAAAATTTCTAAAATGGCAGTATAACAGGATGAATTTTTCATCTGTCTATAAGTAGATACAACACAGCAGGTGCAAGTAGATTAGGTGAGATACATTAGGCCCCTAAGAGGATATTTTGTGTAGAATTTACATGTGCTCCACTTTCTTTTTCCAACTGCTTTTTTCCAATTGTAATGATAAACCTTCAGAGTTCCTGATCATAGAAGGAGCAAGATTTATTTTTCATATTATTTATTAGTAATTCTGAAATCTCACAAAGGAAAAACTCTGTACATAAAAAGGTAAAAAAATGGTAAAAATATTTATTTGCTTTTGGTGTCAAAGGGTGGACTGGTGATTGGTGGGCCAGTTAGATTAGATCAGTCATAATACCCATGTGATATATCTAGAACTAAAAAAAGCCTGTGGAAAGGAGAATACCAGTTTTTCTTTTTCTTTTTTTTTTAATTTATTTTCTTTTCCTGGGTGATTTCCAAGGTCAGAGGTCTGAAAGTATTGACAATCATTGGGTCCAGCACACTGTACTATGTAGGCAGAGGCTTCCATGCCCCTGAAAGAAGCAAAACATTTACTGTAAAATATACTGAGAAACTACACTTACATACTATCTTCACTGCATAGCCATAAGAAAAAATGATCAAACTCAAATATTCATGTAGTGTCAGAAGACATAGAAGGAAATTGTGAAAGGGATTGCCATGACTGTAGCTTGAAGCATTCCAGATACAAATGTAAACTATTAATCATAATAGAAAGGAAGAAATAAAAAGCAAGTTGTTAGTGAGAGACTGACAAAAGACTAAATAAAGACTTTCAGGCTGAATGTTCCTTCCAGGCAGTATAGTGGAAACTATAAAATACCAAACATAATATGACAAAAAGCATCTTTCACTACAAAAGCCAAGATCTAATCTTGGAAACATAAAAGTGGATGAAGAATAGTTTAAACATTATAAAATAAAAATAAAAATCACCCTTTCAATCTTGATTGAAAAAAAAATGTTCCTAGCGCTTCCAGATACTACTCTGTGTTTCATGATTAACTTCACTGAGAGCTGTAGGTGTTCATCAACTCTGAAATCAAAGCACAAGTGTTTCAGCTTTGGCACATCAAGATGGAGGCATATAAGATTACTGCACACCTTTTTCTCCATCTGTAAAATATGGGCTGTAACTGTTTTTCACCTCACTAGAGGTTTTGCGGCAGTGAAATCATTATTAGTTTTTATAATGTCTATAGTATCTGGAAATTTCTACTTCTGTTCTCAAGCTACTGCATGAACATTGTTTTATAATTGAGTCACTTTCACTGAAAGTGCCATTTTACCATTTCATTCACCTGTGGTTTTCCGATCAACATTTTCATTGTCATGAAAGTGTTCTTTTATAATAAGGACTGTTTTCTGTGTTATCTGTTTGATTGACTAGATATTTACAGAGACAATAAAAATTAATAAAATATTAAGAATTAATAACTAACAACACATGAAAATTAGTGGCAATGAGAGCTATATGCAGATACTGAATGAAGCATTTGGGCTAGAATTAGTCTACAGTATTTATATTGTTTTTAGGAAATATCAATGATTATGTAATATATCCTTGGTACAAATAAACACGTTCTCTGTGGTTTTGATCCTCTTGTTACTCAAAAACTTCTATACAGAGCTTTGTGTCATCACTTTTTATACTCGTTACCCTGATAGATCCAAAAGCCACAGACAATTCTAATCTTATCAATCAATCCTCCTAGCAGAGATAAGCCTCTTAAGTCTTATAAATTTAGCAATACAGTAGCCAGACTTAGTTATACAGGGATGCCATAGATTTCATTTATATCAATCTGTATGTAAACTATAAATGACTCACCTATTGTTTTTACAATGTCTGTTAATGATTTCCTAAAAATAAAGTTGCATAGATTTGGTGTTATCAAACCTAATAGAACAGACTATTGGTGACCTTTTAGTA
>WEKW01032826.1:0-56769 GCA_013389905.1 Sula dactylatra | reverse complement strand
TAGAAAGCTTCTAATGTCATTAGCAAACATTTCCCCATTTGCTGAACTGTAATATTTTCTTAGTTCTGACCACTTTTTCTCAGCGTAAGAGCCAGCTCTCAGAAATGGAACCTGCAAGGAGAACAAAAGAGCAAGGGAAATTATCCTGACAAAACCAAAACATAATGAGTAGTTTTAATATTTTTTAGGTCCTGACCCTTTCAAAACATGCCTTTTAGGACTTGCCAGGAGATTTATCTACTTGTTTATTTTTCCACAGGGTTTTAGAAACCCTAGTTCTGCAAAATGTTATTATACTATTGTACTGAGTAAGAGCAGACAAGGTCCTGTGACCTCATTCATGGAAAGGATCTAAATAAAGAATGCTATGTAAACAGGAACCCAAGATATAAATAATAACATATATATGTATGTATATGCTAAGGTAAAACATCCTTGGAAAGATTTCCTAGAATTTATTTGTTTCTGGAATCATCCAGGATATTATTATTATTATTATTATTTATTATTACTTAGGCAAATCCTCTCATATTATACATTGACTTCGCTGTAGTATTGTTGGTATTAATTCACAATAAAAGCACAAAATAAGGTTTTGAATCTTCAAAATAAGAAATATCTTTCTAGTTTTCCCACCAGTGTATATTTCTTAAGATTAAAGTTCTGGATAATAGTTAATATGCCATATTCATTTTCACTACAAATCTACCTTTATATTCAAATCTATTCAAGATGCTCTTTCCAACAGTATTACTACAATTGTAACATTAATATATCAAATTATTGTGTCCCTTTTCCTGTTAACAGCTCTGCACTCCAGAATGTTGCATTCATTTCCAGGCAAATAAAATCTTATGGGTGCATGTTTATAATGTCCAGAATTAAAAGTTAATGGATAAGCCAAAAATTAGGATTCAGTTTTCAGTTGAGATCTCATTAAAAGCAAGAGGAATGTTCTTCAGGAAAAAGCAAATGTGAAGTAGGTGACATATTCCTAAATGTTGTCATACTTTTAAGAAGGGAAAAACGTTATAGATGTAATGTGTGTGTTCAGGATGTCACTTGGAATTTTTTTCCAGTATGCCCTGTTTTTCCCAACTATTCTGTTTGCAGCCAATAAAAAAGTGAAAAAGTAATGTAGACAAATCAGTGGCAACTTTTAAAATCTCTTAGTCTGCTTTGAAGTACTGCTTTAAAGTGGAGTAAGAAATGGAATGACGGTGCCTATAATGAAATTTAATGAAAGCAACATTTTTTGTTCTGATTGGTACCTGAGAGATAATATATGGGTCAAATTGACTGTAGTGAATAGTAAAGGCACAAGCTAAATTATTCAAGGTATTCACTGAGGAGTGACTAACCTACTATTTATATTCTTTCTGAATACATCATTATATCTCAGGCTTAATTTGCAAGGTTCTATTTGAAGTCAATGGACTCCAGAGCATACATTTTGTTCAACTAAAAAGTCTGATAACTCAAATTATTGGGTTATTGCTTAAAGTGGGAAATTACCAGAGAACACTTAACTACTATCAGGATTACCTTCATCACAAGAAAATGTATTTATATGACATATTTGTATTCAACAGGCATATGCAAAACATTCAGACATATCTGCATTCAACAAGTGGAGGGAGACTGCTTGCATTGATGAATTCCCTTTAATAAGCATCTAGAAAATAGACAATAAGGTACCAGATTTGAAAACCAAGATATGCTTTATCTATTTAATTCTTTTAAATACAATTCCATGAGAGAAAACAAACAAACAAACAGAACATAAATTTAATTGCCTCTTTCTTTTTCCTTTGCAGGCATAGAAATAGGATTTGAAGACTGCTAACACACCAGATTTGGGAAAGTTTTCTGTTTGTGACTGAACAAAACCAAATGTTTAGCTGATTCTGCTCTTATTTGTGTTCTACGGAGAATGTTTCCTGCAACACAAAATATCAATTACACAATTTAAATATTTACATTAAATGTTTTGATATTTTTAAAGTATTTAGAAATAAAACATGCTGTAATGGTAGCTTTGACCTTGCTACCAATTGTATTCATGTTTACCTTTGGAGTAGTATGTACATTCTTGAAAGCAACAGGAATGCTTCTGTGTACTGCTGAAGCACAGTGCAAAGTGTTTGCCACTTCAAAAATCAGCCTGAAAAACTCAGTATTCAAGATGAAATTTATTTCCTAAGGATTCTGCTCTCTGTTTTTCAGTGTGCTTCTTTCTGAATAATGTTTAGCTAAAAGAAGAACATAACTTTTTCATTAAATCTACCAAAAGGGTTTAAACTATTTTTTAAAAAGATTAAGTCTCAAAACAGCAATTATTTAAAGATCATTGGCTAATACCTGATGCCTCTTTTACTTAATCTGTAGTAGAGGCTAAAATGATGTTATAAGAGAAATGCAGTCTCACAGCCTCTCCCTTAAGATGCGACTTTGGCTGAGTTAGCTGGAAATCTTCAAGCACCTTAACCAGAACCAAATCTGCTGCTGACTTTTCTTAAGACCTTGATAACATGATAAGCATCTTCCCCAGCTCCTGGATCAGTCAGTTCCATTTCTGCATCACTCGCTTCTGCAGTCGTTGAGCTCTGAACACTGAGGGCTGCGGGGGAGGCCAGGAGGCAAGTCAAACATCCAGCGGCACAGGTTACCATCAAGTAGTTCATCTTCTCTTTTGATCTTGTATGATGTCTCCAGATCAGAGGGAGAAAAAGTATCTGTTGTTGAAAAAAAAGTCTTAGGCAGTGTCAGACAGTGTGTATTTCTAAACATGTAGCTGCAGAAAAAAGGTGTTTAATTCAGTACCTGTGAACTTCTAGGAAATTATAATCATAACAGTAGTGTGGGGTATTGCATTAGGCAAATACATTGGCTGCCTTTTAGTTAAAGTCACATAAAACACATGCGTTTTTGTACAATCATTTTTATGTTTGTTTTATTTGTATCTTAAAAACAAGTTATGTTGGGTATGAATGCATTAGGGAAAGAATATGTTCTTCTAAGTGCAGTCAATGAATAATTCCTTCTTTTATTTGATTACACCTCTTCTAATCTTATTTAAATGCACCAGTAGCTAAGTTACGATGAACTAGAAATGTTCTACCCTCTGGTACTGCCTTTTTCTTCTTAATATGAAACTTCTGATTGCTCTCCATAACCCACTCAAGATCCTATAATGTTTTTCATTAACTGCTTTTGAAATTAAAGTTAACTTCCAAAAAACAGCTGGTTTTAATTTTATTGTTGGCAAGAACTGGTTTGCAAGGGAGACTGTGTAGTCCTTAATCCTTCATTAGGACTGGGGAGTGCTGTGCAAGCTGTAGCACTACAAAATATAGTTGAGGTTTTCCAGGGGGTTGATGTCTCCCTGGCCTGGTTATACACATTTTAATTCTCAGCCAAACCTGGACTACCTGTCTATAGTTTCAATAGCTGTAAATAGCCACCTCTTCCTTACAAATATAAGGAGCATGTCCTCGTATTGACTTGATACTTAATTCCTGTTTAAGTTTTCCAGCTATTCCATTTAAACTGGTCATAGATGATATGCTCCTTCCAATTTAATCCCAGAATCTGTACAACTAGGAATTTTTGTTTGAAAACCTACCTTAAATATAAATCTCAGCTGGAAGAGCACTGCTCAAAATTTCCTGTCACACTCAGCCGTTTTCAGCAAAAAACAATATATTTGACACACAAATTATTTACTTGCATTGCAAGGTCTTGGAGGTACAGAAAAACATTTTATTCTGATTCTACAGCATATGGCACTATATATTCAGGTATTTGAGTAGACCTGCTGCATGCTGCTATTGCAGAAGTAATAAATATTAACATCATTCAGATGTTACTTTAGTGCTCTAGCATTCTTTCAGAAGATTCTGTGTGCAAGTGTGTGCATGCACATACACAGAGAGAGAGAGATAAAAAAGAGAAAGAGAGAGAAAAACAATGCAACTGCCATTAGGAAAAGAAAAATAAAACAATAAGTGTGTCTTCTGGTAAAGTTCATGATTAGAAGGGAGAACATTGTAGTACCTAATTTGAATGATGTAGAGAGATATCTTCCTAGAAGTTAATTTTCAGTAGTATTTCACTGTATTCACTTCAGCTCCTATTTCAGCTGCAGTATGGAGCTGTGTCCTTTAACTCTGTTCTCTGTTAAAGGCTACAACAAAATTCCCATAAAGAAGGCAGCTCTTTAAAGGTGGAGTATTCATTTATTTGTACTTATTCTTTTGCCATTTCTCCTTGATTGTTGCTTCATATTGAAAAAATAGGCTCAGTCTAAGAAATACACAAACAAACCAACAGAATCAGACAGAATGAAATAGTAGGCAGTTTTACTGTAAAGCATGGAGCAGAAAGTTATCATTTTTTGTGCCTCCTCTGTTCCTTTGAAATGGTTTTCCAAAATGGCTTTCCTGAAGCAATTTTTTTCTTTAGAGCTGTAACTGAGGGTATTCTGTCAGCTTCCCCTTTCTTTTGTACAAGTTTATAGTTTTCTATAAACAGAATGCTAAAAGCAGGTAGAGTAAAATGTCAGGGCTGCAGTCATTTCATAACTATGGCAAGTTGCCAGGTTATTTACACGTAACTCTGAGTATTCACTCATGTGGAAAAATTAGTCTCTCCATGCCTTTAAAAATGTGCATAGCTGCAATATGTAGATACAAATGGATGAAAATAATATTATTCAGTGATAATGCTTTTTTTAAAATTAGACACAGTAATGATTTTTCCAGATAATATTTTTTGCAAGACTTTGTATATATGTTCATAATATAACATTAAAATTCCATAATTCAGTTGTGTTTTTCTTACAGATAACAAATGAAAGATTATCCCTTCACATTAGAATACACTGAAACAGAAAACCACTATCTGAATTGATGAAAAGGATGTTATGAACCTGAACATTACAGAATATTCCCTGTAAACACATCGCTTGCCTCAAATGCCAGGTAAATATCACATAACCTCCCCTAGCCAGTATGGGACCACAGGGCTGTCGTGTTCAGAAATAGAGACTTCCTGGCTCAGGGGGGTAGCAACAGTAACAGAGTACTGAATTACTGTCATCTCTATGCAATAGCTCAAAAATGCTTAAAATTGGCAAATCATCTCATGTGGACAATAATTACTTGTACAATACCCTGCTCAGGTCAAAAGGACTAAACAAGTTAGAAGTCTGGGTAGATTGGGGCATAGATCAGCAGAAGTTATTAACTGGAAACTCCTTTTAGTAGAAAAATATATTACTTCTCTTTTAAGCAAGTAACAAATATTCTGAGTTCATCTGATACCATAATAAATGGTTAAATGCTCAAGTGGTTAACAAATTTCTCTTCCTGTCTGAACAGGGAGAAAATGAATCCCAGAGCCTATCTCTGAAAATACCTTGTGCCCAGTACATAAAATTCAGTGAGGAGGTTGTGTATGGAATAAGTGTCTTGGAAATTCTTAAATGAAATCATAGGTTAAAGCCATTATAAAAATGATGCTATTACCATAATGTAATTGTACATTACTAATGTCATAGTCACATCTTAAGCTCCAAAATAAGCTGATTCTTCATTGTACAAGTACTGCACAAAGTAGTGTTGGGCAGTGATTAGCTCAGTTCTGTCTCAGCACAGGCAGACCTATGTTTAAGCAATCTTTTTCTCAGCACATTTTCTTCTATTTACAACCCCTAGTAACACCTACCTGAGAATGCAAGAATTACCTAAATGTTTGAGGAACATTTGAGGAAATATGGTGGTATGACAGTGTATACCTGAACATGAGCCTGAACAAAATGTATGATTATTCAAGTTCTGGTCTGCGTAACTGGAAAGAAAAAGAAAGACAAATGGATAAAATGGATACCCAGTTATTAGAAGTTACTTCATTTGAGCAGCAAACTTGCACTGGAGCTTTCAAGGCAGTGCTACTGCTTTGGTGAGGAAGAGGATTGGTCAAAGTCAGTTGGCAGGAGCAGTAGGTATCCCAGCCCCAGCCAAAAGGCTGCTCAGCAGTCCCCCCTCCAGCATGCCCAGATATGAATCTCAGCTCTGCACTGCACACATGCCTCACCACAGCTCATTTCCCCAGTCTTGTTTATTCTGCCTTTGCCCTAAACAGTAGGTCTGGTGCTTGTCCCTCCTCAGCCTGCATGCTCAGTCCCAGTCCCGCAGCTAAGATTTCAAACCCAGTCAAAGCTTTCAAACCCTGAAGCTTAAATTTTACTTCCCAAATCATCTTTAGGCTTTTACATGATTAACAAAAGTGCTGAGGCCTGAGAGTTGCTGCTATAATCAGGTCAATCCCTACTTCCTGATGCTGCTAAATCACAGTAAACATCCTTTTTGCCAAAACTTTTTTGCTGACAGCAGATGATGGGAGGAAGGAATATGCTTATTTATATTCCTCCTTCTCCCCTTACTTGTACATAATGCACTTGCCCATAAGCGGCACTCCAGTATTTCTCTGCTGATCCTTCACTGGAAGTTACACAGGGACAACCCACAGGCAGTTAGGTGCCTCTGGAATGGACAATTTTGCCTTGTGCTTGGATGGAAATTTGTTCTTCCTCTTATGTTACATCACCTTTTACCACTGCAGCTATACATGTTGTTAAAGCATAAGGTTCTGTGTCTATTGCTTGTCTTCATTATCCACTCATCGAGTCAACCTTTTCTGTGAGATAGGACGAACTGTGGCTGCATTGAAACACTGTAATTACTTCTTCCTTGTTGAGAGATTACTTCTTGACCAGTAAAGTATATCATTAAATTTACGTACACTGTTTTTCTGCCACATAAACTTGAGTTCATTTTTCTTCAAAATAGATTCTACTTTCATGCACAAAAAGTATAACAAAAAGTGCAACTATTATTAAACAAATAAGCAGAATCAGAGTTGCAGCAGCATATTACTCTAAGTAGATCAAGTGTCTTTGAAAAAATAATCTTTAGAAAGGTTTGTCATTATGTTAAACAACTGTACCTGGGAGGCTGTATAAAGTATAAAAGGTCATATAAGAAAAAAAAATCCTGAAATGTTTAGATTTTCTCAAAACCCGTTAGGTAGTCATATAGTACCCTCAGCACCTGTCAAGAAAGTGAATATTATATATTGTGAAGGTAATTGCTATAAGAATAAAAATCAAAATGGGAAAAACAAGCATATTGACAACTTCACAATGAATGAGATCACGTTCCTTTTTTCTTCTGACAATTTGAGAAATTATAATATTTAATTTAAAGGCTTGGAAGAAAATTGTCTCTCACAAGTTCAAAGAAATAAGAGGACTCCCGCTGTTTCAGTTTTAATGGTGATCCTTTAGTTCTACTTATCTAAATAGAATAGAACTAGAAAAATTCCTGTCTTTCCTTTTTATATATTAAATTATCAGATCAAGGTACAAGCTTAGTTACTTTACTGCTTTAGGGAAAAAGATAAAAAAAAAGAAAAACAAAGAAAGAAAAAAAACAGTCAGTGCTTCACAAGAACAGATTTTTCTGGTAATACAACTAATCACATCTTACCTGCTTCACTCACACGTGTCTAATTCAAGCCAAGGGGAATGTGATATATCGGTATATCCCCATTTGTACCACTGATACTGTCAAGGTCTGGACACTACCAGAATGTTGTCCTTGCCTGGTGGAAGCAAACATATATTTTCTTTTTCAAATTGCACTTAGTGCTGCTGAATAAAGCCCTGCATATCGTTCTAGAGATGAAAGTTTTGATCTAAAGCCTGTGGGGAGTCTTTCCATCAAGCTGGGTGTGCTTCATTTGCATCAGGCCCCAGGTCTTTCATTTACCTCTGTCCGAAGAGAGCGTGACACCAGGCAGTCCAATCAATGTACAGCAGGTTTGTCCCCCAGAGATACCCCCTAGGCAGGAGAAGCTGTGTTCTGCATTTGGGCTGAGGGTGACAATTGTTATGTCCTTTTCAGGGACAATGCACAAATACATAGGTCATTTAATATTCCTTGGGAACCTCCAGTTCTAAGCTTAGTGATACCTCAGGTGCCTACAGTCAAGGCAGAAGCCCACATCTCCCCTATTCTGAGAAAAAAAATAATTCAAAACAAGGCAAGATTTATTAATTGGATAGCATGTGGTGGCCTTAAATAGGAACAGGAAAATAAAGTCTACCTTTACATACATTTGTTAGTCTCCTGTCGGTGCATCCCTCACCTCCCAATGTATTGCACAGGAACATTTCTCATTACCCACAACCAAAGTATTTAATGTCAGGTCTTGTCATATTTGTTCTCACTATTGCCCAGTAGTTATAAAAAATTAATGTCTTCTTAATATCTATTGTATCTCCAAGAAAATTCATTTCAGACATTGAAAATACCTGAGAGACTAGTCATATCTGTATCAAACGAGTCATATAATCACTTTATGTCCCAAGAAAATCATAAATGTTTCATATCCACTGGATAAAAACACAATTAAGGAAACTGAATGTAGTTTTAAGCAGCCAGCAGAGAAATTTACAACATTCTCTATAGGGACTGATGTTCTCTAAATTGAAGGTTTACACTTAAGTTTTTAAGTTGGGAAGATGATGGAAGGAAGGGCCCAGGGTAGTGTTAATTAACCACAAGCCTGTTCCACTGTACCAGATACATTCACGTCTCAAGCCGGTTGCTCTAGGATACACTTCATCGCTTTGAGTACAGTGCGGCAATAGGAGTCTTGCAGCATGGATTTTTCCCCACCCCACCTATTTGATGTGATGCCTCAGGGAGAACATGTACCTTCTAGTGACAGCATCAGGTGCTCTGTAAGCCTGAAAGATCATCAAATACAGCGGCAACTGGACATGCTGCAGAGAAAGCATCATCTGAGCCAGAACAGATACAGATAGAAATTTGTTAGACAATCCCTTTTGGACTGATGCGCTCTCTACTAAATACAAGCTTCAAAAGATAAAATATTACTGCTGAAAATGGAATCAGTAGTAGCATATGCCACGTACAATAGAAATTTCAGGATTTGCACATATATAACCAGGAATAAGAAAAACAAAAGATATGTATATCATCTGGGATATTCCATCATTTTATTTTACATCTAAAATAGCTCTGAAAATACCATCTGTGGAAATGAAAGCTTTCTTTAACTGACATTATAGGGGAATTTAAAATCTGATTATTAAGGCCAGGTTATTATTCTATCATGGCCACACTTACGGTAATTAATCTTATCAATCCAAGCCATTCTGTATAAAATGGAGGAAGTATTCCATGTGCTGACAATATTTGTTTTAAGTTATACATTTGCTGGAAATATTTCACATAGTCTAAATTAAAAAGGAAAAACATAAATTCAATTTTTAACAAGGTGTCATCATTTTAGCTGGGATAGAGTTAATTTTCTTCACTGTAGCTGGTCTAGTGCTGTGTTTTGGACTTAGTATGAAAATAATGTTGTTAACACACTAATGTTTTAGTTGTTGCTAGGTAGTGTTTACACTAGTCAAGGACTTTTCCAGCTTCCCATGCTCTGTCAGGTGCACAAGAAGCCGGGAGGGGAGGGGATACAACCAAGAGAGCTGATCTGAATTGGCCAAAGGGATATTCCATATCATATGACATCATGCCCAGTATATTAACTGGGGGGAGTGGGTCAGGAGAATCAGCGATCGTGTCGGTTGCATCACTTGTGGTTTTTTTCTTTTCCCTCTTCCCCTGGATTTCATTTCTCTCTCTCATTATTTTCCTTTTTATTATATTATCATTACTATTATTATCATAATAATTGTTATTATAATTACCATTATTACTATCACTATTTTGTTTTAATTATTAAATTGTTCTTATCTCAACCCATGGGTTTTCTTGCTTTTGCTCTTCCAATTCTCTCCCCTATCCCACAGGGGTGGGGGGAGCAAGCGAGCGGCTATGTGATGCTTAGTTGCCAACTGGAGCTAAACCACAACACAAGAACATAACAACAGATCCATAGAATGAAAATTAAAGTCTTAGCAGCTGCATCCTAACCAAAAAAAGTACTGCTAATTCTTTTTACATTGTTTTAGTCTTCAGTATCATTTTATAGAATACATTTATTATTGTTCTCTTCCATTTATAAGAAAATGCTTGTTTTCTGTTTTGTTTTTCTTTACATATTCCTGAAATGAAACCCTGGACAACTTTTGACCAACACCAGTGATGTTCAGCCAAAAATTTTTCTGCCGGTGTAGATCACTTCATACAGCTCACCTGCTTTTCCTGATGTGCAGCCAATGTAGTCACCCCCTGAAATATTTCGTCAGGCATGCCATGGCTCCAGTTTTGGGAATCTTCCCTGCCATGCATGCCCACTGCTGAGAAAAGGACTAAGAAAAGAACAGAAAAAAGTGGCAGTGAAAATATTGACACTTTCTTGTGGGAAATATGTTTTCTATGGTCATACCAAGACAACCAACGACAGCCTTAGAGATTCAAGTTAATTTTCAACTGTGTGGGAAATGAAGGCAATGGAAGGAGAGCTACAGCAAACTTCCGCAGCATTTGATGAAATTTTACAAGCAGACCCCACGAAGCTCTCAGCCTTAGTTTGTAAGCTTAATGCTATTCACTCAGTAGGGGCACTCTTTATAGCGGTCAAGGCCCTGTGAACAAAGTAGTACATTAGAGCTAAATTCTGCACCAACACTCTGATTTATGGCTAAGATCTGTACTAAATTAAGTAGAAATTCTAAATTAAGGAGAAAATCGGAAATTAAAAGGCAAGGCTAATTTATTAGGAAATCATTTGCTAACTGCCAGTATTATGGAAATAGTTCTAAAAATAAAGCCCCAATGGAAAAATATATAACTAATGCACAGAATATTTTAAATGCAAGAACTCTTGGAAAGTTTAAGGACTCCCTAGGGCAGCTGTTCTTTCCCACCCCCAAATACTAGATAATTAACTTAAACTTTTACAACTAAGAGTTTTAAAGAGCTGAAAGAGAAGATCTTTGGAAGGTAATATTAATTCATAATAAATCTTGGAATCCTAGAAAACTCCAGAAGAGTTGAAGGAAGCTAATTTTCTTCCAATATTTTAAAAGGCTACATAGTGACTCAAGTAATTATAATCCTGTCATCATAACGTCAGTTATAGGCGGGAGGATGGAACAATTGGTATGAAGCTCAATTAATTAAAAAAACTAAAGTAGGATAATAATTTAATTGATATTAATCAGATCTTGTCAAAATAACATAATATGGTATTTTTTTTAGATTTTTAAAGTGGCTGATAAAAGCACTAGTTTTAATTTAATATGCTACAGCAACTGTGTAATTTTACTTGCTACCCAAAATTAATATAATATAAAATTAATGGGGCATGGATTAAATGGTAAATGAATTAAAAAACAGTATATCTCTAAAAATAAATGTAAAGGAAATAAAGTTTATAGCTTTTAAGAAAAGATTAATTCTTAATTATAATTTTTGGCAACCATCTGAGAGAAACTATACAATTATTTGTGGTCAAGTTGGCAAATAATAAGATTTATGGTGGTAAATAATAAAACCTGGCTACTGGTATGGAACAACATAAATTTCTTAATAAATTTCTTACTAAGCATATGTATCAATATAACCAAATGCAGGGTCATATATTTAGGACTAAAATTGCTAACTGTTCTTAAAGGTTTCTGAAAATGACCAGGAAATTTCAAAGTTTCTCATCAACAGGCAAAAAAACTCAAGAGTAAAATCTGAAAGAGTAATGCAACACTTGAACAGTTAAATAGACTCATAAACCAGAGAAATGAAGTTATATAACTTCCATTTCTGACCTCGTGCCTTGTGTTTTGATTACCTTCAGGTCTGGTGCCTACAGCTAAAGATGTGTTTTAGAGGAAAAGCACAGAAAATCACAGAATGACTGGAAACTAGTGATGATTATTTAATTTTTCAAATACTAAGCTAACAGCTTATTTTATGACTGTCTCTCTATATAGATGTGGGAAGCAAAATCACTGCCTGCTTCTTCTCCTGCTTATCATGTCCTCTATATAAATTTTTCACATCCACATATTGAATCAAGAAAAATCCAGACTGGAAACAAAAGACATTTGTCTTTTCTAAACCAGTAAGCAATATATAAGTGTTGGAAGCATGAGGTGAAAAGAGGAATATTTTCATGAATGAATGTTGTCGGATTCAGACTATATTTTTAATATAAAATATATGAAGTATTTCAGAGATATTAAGTCAAGAAATTTCAATGATCTGGTTCATATTAATGAAATCGTGGTCAAGGAACTTAATGGTTCACCATTAAAATCTATTATGGTGTAAAAAAACTCTGGAAGGTGGCTTCACTCATGTTGATCTTTCATTGCCTGGACTTTGAGTAATGCTTATGTGATTTAAGTGGGCTTCTTATGCATCAGCAGTTTTAGGGTATGAAAAAGCTCACTACACCTAAGATTGTTTCTTGTAGTTGTCCTGGTTTCAACTGAAATAGAGTTAATTTTCTTCCTAGTAGCTGTTACAGTGCTGTGTTTTGGACTTAGTATGAGAATAATGTTGATAACACACTGATGTTTTAGTTGTTGCTAAGCAGTGCTTATACTAAGTCAAGGACTTTTTCAGCTTTCCATGCTCTCTCAGGTGCATGAGAAGCCGGGAGGGGAGGGGACACAGCCAGGTCAGCTGATCCAAACTGACCATATCATATGACATCATGCTCAGCATCGGAACTGGGGGGAGTTGGCCAGGGGGCAGCGATCACTGCTCAGGGACTGGCTGGGTGTCAGCTGGTGGTGAGTGGTTGCATCACTTGTTTTTCCTGGTATTTATTTCTCTCTCTCATTGTTTTCCTTTTCATTACAGTTATTATTATTATTATATTTCAATTATTAAATTGTTCTTATCTCAACCCATGAGTTTTCTTACTTTTGCTCTTTGGATTCTCTCCCCCATCCCACTGGGGTGAGGAAGGTGAGCAAGCAGCTGTGTGGTGCTTGATTGCCAACTGGGGCTAAACCATGACAATAGCAAACAACATTGTCTAAGAGCAAGTCCATTTTTCTAGAGAATGAGTATATGATCCAACCATCTGGAAAAAGCACATTGCACTGCTATGATCTACACAGCATTTCTGTTGCTTTCCATGACTAATTCCAGGGCTATTTAGATCTCATTTTTGTAATGAGAATTCTTAACAAGCTTTCCATTTGCAAGCAGCAGCTATACTTTTCCGCTCAAGTTATTCTAATTTAGCTCTCATATTTTTTTTGTTTCTGAGACTTTCTCCTGTATTTAATGTGGTTCAAAAAACAGTGAAGACAACAAAGTCTCAGAAATGGAAAGCTGCAATACACAGAAAACAAGATCATATCTATTATATTGGCACGTCAATCATATTTGCTGGTCTAAATAGAGGTGGCTAATTGCAAGCTAAATGCATGATCCATAACACAATCCATGCATAATATAACATATGACATAACATGATCATGCATAGCATAAACTATAAACAAAACCATGAGGCAGTTGTGTGTGATCCTGGAAATACAATCCAGCCAATCAACCTGTACAGAGAGCTGGACAGTCAACATAAAGATAGTGTCACTGAATGTGGCCACAGATTTGAGGACATCTCCACTAATTGCACCACCTGAAGACCATGTGCTTGTTCACTGTCTTTAGAGCAAAAATCTGGGAGAGTCTTCAGGACAGGTTTATAGGCTAGAAGTAGGCTCTCAGGCTGAGCAGGGATTCAGTTACCTTGAGCAGGGAGGCTGTGGTTGAGCAGCCAGTCCTTGGGTAAGACACTCCCAGCAGGGAGTTAACATCTGAAGGCTCTGCATATGGGTGAATAACAACACTTCTTTTCTCTACAGGGCTATGTCACTGAGGTAGAAAGATGACATAGTCTGCGTTTGTCAGACAAGCAGCATCCTAAAAAAAAGATATTCTGGGGACTCTTCCAGACTGTAAAAACAGTATGTAGGGAAGATGGGTGATTATGGGGTTCAGGAACAATAAAGTGCATGACAAACTATACTGAGGAAGCAAGCTATACAGGTCACCTGCAGTAGCCTGGAGAGAAGCCCACATTAGTTTAAGGGCAGATCGTCTAAAACAGAGACATACTTGAACACTTTCGTAGAGCCTGCTCGTGTTTTGTGGAGATAATAAGCCCAGGTACAGCAAAGTGATATGTGTAAACTGTCTGTCATTTTCTTTCATTTCCATTTTATCTGGACTTCCAACTGCCTGGAGTAACTCATTCCCTCACACTGGAAAAATAACCATACTGTCATGTTTATGCCATCTACAAAGCCAGGTTGGGACAAAAAGTGTCCCCTTAGGAGATGACCTTTCTTGAACTAATATATTAAAAAAGAAAATTGCATACACTAGAAATAGAATAACTAGAAATAGATTTGTTATTTTGATTTATTTCTTAGAAACAAGAATCACAAAGTTCATTAGGAATTGAAAAAAAATTGATAGAAGGCCAGCAGATTATTTATTCATATGCACTGTGTCGTAAACAGGAAAGTTGTTTCTCAGCTCGCTAAATATGCTTTTTGCAATCACAGAAAGAAATACAAGTTTAAGTTTTCTGATGTGCATTTTAGCACATTACAAGAGAGGAAATGAAGCTTAGGTTGGCAGCCCTGCAAGTCAGAGTAAAGGTGATTTGCTGGATTATTTTTTAATTTCTGGGAAATAAATCTACATTGGTTCCTAGATCTGCAAAAAGAAATAATCCTCCAAGAACAGGTATGCTGCTTTTTAAAGAAAGAACAGGTCTACAAAGATACCCTAGGTGATAGCAAAGCACTTTATATGTGCTTCATCTAAGAAGTTATCAAATGCCTTTAGCGTTTTCTAGTAGCGAACGGGAGAGCTTATTTGAGCAGTGATTCAACTTTGAACAAGGGAGCAAACTGAGCCACAAGATGTGAGATCAATTCATAATAAATTTCCTAGAGAAACGGGCAGTTTACTAAAGGGCACAAAGCACTAACTTGTTAAGAAGAGCATTTGAAAAACCCAAAGATGGATCAGTCCTGCCCATTCTGTGTGAAGCGGCATGTAGTACAAGGACACTAGGAAAAAGGAGAAGAGGAGGCAGCCAATATCTTGAAGTAGTTTGACTATTCTGAGTATAAAGAAACAGAATCTAAATCTGGCAGAAGATGGACAAGAATGTGCATTTTTCCAAGGTGGATGGCATGGTCATAGCCTGTCTTTGTCCTCCGTAAAGGCTGGACGGCAGTGTGGCCTACAGATAGTCACTTAAATTAGAGGATCGGGTGGACTGTATTTAACAACACTGTTATTACTCACATGCTCCTTTTACACTTTCCATGATGTATGGACCGCATAATTCAGTGATATCCACAAACTGCAGTGGTGTATTCATTAATTTTCTAGATATATGATTACTATGCGAGAAGTTCCTTTCGGTATGTTTATGAGAAGAAACTTAAAGCACAGGACTTTGTTACTGGCTTGACAGTGGCTTAACTTATGGTCACCAGTCAGCTACCACTCCGAAGTGCAATGAAAAAGCTTTTCAGGGAGCATGAAGCAATGTTGCTACTGAAATATAAGGACAGTGTAATATCTATTTACAACCCTTTAAATAATTCCATATTAAATTGAACTTTCCAAGGGAATCAAAATTACAGCTGAGATAAAAATCAGTTCCAATGCTTTCAGCTGCTCTACTTAACATTTTAGTCATCTTGACTATGCAGTTTCTCATTTAAATACTGTGTATTCTGACATGTATCTGACCCTTAAATAATCAGGAATCAGAAACAAGTGTGCTTCTCAAACAGACTTTACAAAATTAACTATAAGTCCCAATGTAAATATAAAACCACTCAAAATCAATATCACATGTAGAAGCATTCTCTATTTCCTCTACTGGAAGATGGACAAGTTTTTGCTGCCTTGTTCACAAAGATTTTGATTTATATCTTGATTAACATTTTACTTACTTTTCCTTTAAGTGAGGCTATATTTATTTACAGAATGAGCAATATGCTAACTACATTTTTTTATTTTATGTGTTTGCCGAATTCTGAGGCAGAGTACAACATGCTGTCTGCTTCTACATCTTTCACCTAAGTCTTCCCACAAAGCTTTTATTTCAGTGAAAAGGTGTAGAAAATTACATCTCTCTATGATTTCTGTTTCAAGAATTCTAATTGTAATTCAAGGATGCTTTTAATATTCTCTGAATGATGAAGAGTATTACTATTTAATCATTGCTTGATGGTTTACAATCAGCATGTCTAGACAAAGTTCATGTTTATCTCCTAGGGAAACTAGCAAGCAACAGTTATTGAGCTTGACGGTTTTTAATAAATAAATAAATATTTATTTATTTATTTAACAATGAGTGCTTTGAGAGCTCAAAAGCTTACAAGACAGCATTCTCAGATGACAAAGAGATCAACAGTACTACACGTTAAATTGTTTGAGGTATCTCAGAAAGGAAAGAAATCGAGAAATGAGGTCATTAACAGGAATTTTTCTCGTTTTGGTTGCATTTGATTCTCTTATCACATGTACAGAACGTTTAAGGAATTCCATTCTATGTACATAGAAATATTTCCATATTTCTTGTACTCCTGTATTTATTAAATTTATTATGTATGATGCCCTTATGCTTTTCTGTAAAGGCATAGGGCAAGACCTAACATAAATTCCAGTTATGTTTTACTGATTACTCTCCACACAGGGAAATAGTATGAGTTCAGTCTAATGTAATCTAATAGAAAGTTTATTTCTGAAGTCAAATGGCTTCTTCTTGGTTATGGCAAAGTATCAGAAGCAAAACCTCTAAGAGTTACTTATACCTCCAGATTTTGCTACCTGCCCTATATTGCAAATCTTGGATTACATACTTCTTATTGAACTTCATGAGCATTACAATGTTGAGAAAAAATTCAAAAGCAATTAGCAGATGTCTATAGCTAAAACTTTGCAATTGATTTTGGTTTTTAGTAAATTCTATGGGTGTTCTTTTTATTTTTCATGTGTTCTGTGGTGGTTTTTTCTCTCTGAACTTGGGAATATGCAAAAGATGAGCAGACATAAATTAAAAAAAAAAAACTCAATAAGCATCATCACATGTTGAGTGTTTAAGTCTGAAGTCTGAAGAGTATTTGAGCAAGTTTCTGTGTCCTGAGAAATGTCCTTACAACAGAGATAATATGAAGAGAGCAGTGTGAGTAATAGCAGGTGATATGTCCTTGCTATAGCACTAGAACATACCTAAAACCTATATAATCATCAATTTGCTGATAATTCCCTCTTCCTCATTCAATTAATTAATAAGTCTCTCCATCTCCATCCTCTGCTGGTGTATTGTTTCACAACTAACATGTATTGACCTTACATTAATCTGTGTTCTAAAACACAGTATGTGAATAGCCAACATTTGTATTTTCCTTCTGGCCAATATAGAATTACATGTTTTCTGAGGCACAATTCTTTTCTTTTTCTTCTTTTTTTCATTTTTTCTTTTTTTTGATGTCACTTCCAATTTTTACTAGCAAGGACATCATATTTTTCGGAAAGTCCCTGGGTGTCAGGGTGTCAGAGAGGATACCTGAAAATTTCAAAAATATACTTGAAATTCACAGGTAACTTTAGATCTTTATTGCATCCACAATCATTGCTAATAGTACTGGGCTACAATGTCCAAACACTAGATGTGCGTTCATCCATTATGTGTCTGCAAATAGGGCAAATGCACTAGTGTTTGCACATGTTTTTAGTTTGAAGCTTTCACACCCATGGTTGATAGAAATTTAACCATATGGTGGGACTATATTTTATTTTTAGAAAGTCACTTTCTTACATAAGGGTTTTAATTCCTTGAGTGTGGATCCATAGACCTGAAAAAGGAAAAACACAGTTTAACATTTCCATTTCAGTTAGGATTTGCAGGACTTCTGCTCAGAAAGAACAGCTGGACACAAACAGAGATCAGCTGAGGAGCTGAAATGGAAGTGATACTAAATGTAAAGATAGTCTGAACAGAAGTGCACTCCAGTGCCCTGAATTATGAAATTGTAAGTGGCTGGCTTGGTTTTGACTGCAAACAATATTTCAAAGGACAGAAGTCAATCATGTGTAATGTCAATTTAAGTTTTAAAGAACAATTGAAAGATGCAAGGTCTTCACTTCTGCTTTCTGGTTAGGGAAATCCTTTCTGTGGTGGGTTGACCCCGGAAAGCAGCCAAACACCTATCCAGTCCCAGGCTTACTCCCCTCTCCTACAGCATGGAGAGGAAAATATAAGGAAGACAAGAAGACATGGATCAAGATAATGACAGTTTGATATGGAAAACAAAAGCTGTGCACATAAGCAAAGGAAAAAGAGGAATTCATTCACTGCTTCCCATTGGAAGGCAGATGTCAAGACACTTTGTGGGATGCATGGCCTCAGCATGCATGATGGTTGCTTGGGAAGAAAAACGCCATAACCATGAATGTCTCTGCTTCCTCCTCCTTTCCCAGAGCTTTTATTGCTAAGCACAATGTCATATGGTACAGAATATCCCTTGATCAGTTGAGGTCAGCTGTCCCAGCTGTGTTCCCTCCCAACCTCTTGACCACTCCCAGCCTACCTGCTTTGGGGAGCAACAGGTAAGAGAGAATGACTTGATGCTGTGCAAGCACTCTTCGGCAACAGCCAAACCACTGGTGTGTTATCAACACTATCATAGCCACAAATGCAAAGCACAGCACCATACTTGCTGCTATGAAGGAAGTTAACTCCATTCCAGCCAGACCCAGTACAGGGACAAAGAGGTGGCTGCCATTTTGAATCAGTGGGGAAACTGAAGTTTCCAGAACGTGGGAGAGATTTGGATTTCCAGCATAGAGACCTGCCAGTCCAAGGGGAAAAAAAACCCCATCTCCCACTAGAGGAGAAAACAAGCAATCGGGAAGTGTAGCAACATCAGTAAACTAAAGAGCAACATGAGTGTTTTTTGGAATCTGGCCTGACTACATTTCCATTAAGACAAAAGATGATACTGTGCCCTTGCCTAGTGTTCCCTGCCTTGATTGTCTTTGCCTTGATGCTAACACAACAAATCTCTCAAGAATTACAATATAATTGCTGGTGGTGTTTTATTTGCATCATAGCAATAGGCAGTAGCATTTTATAAGGCAAACAAAAGATGACCTGTGATGTTTGCAGTCTAAGCATATACCAATGGAGCAGTCAGTACAGCACTTGCTGTGAAAAGCAGAGATAACTGATCCAGTATCTCAAGTACCGACTGCGATTTCACAGCAGTATCAGGAATGTGGTGGGCTTATAAATCCCATCATAACCTGATTGTTCTTCCTGCTCCAAGAAAGCTGTATCCTTAGGATGTGCATAATGGGCACAATTTCTGCTTCCATAGGGAAAAAATGTACTTAAACCTCTTCCTCTCCCAGAACTTGCTCCAATTCTGACAAGTCCTCCAGAAAACTGCCAGACATGCATGAGTCAGAATTGCTGAGGTTGGAGGGGACCTCTGGAGGTCATCTGGTGCAATCCCTTGGCTCAGGCAGGTTCAGCTAGGCAAGGCTGTACAGGAATATGTCCACTGAAGTTCTGAATATCACCACAAATGGAGACTCCATGACCTCTCTGTGAAACCTGCTCCAGTGTTTGACCACCCTTACAGTAAAGAAGTGTTTTCTCATGTTCAGATGGAGTTTCCTGGGGGAGGTGTTATTTGTGCCCATTGCCTCTTTTCCTGTCAGTAGGCACTATCAAGAAGAGTCTGGATCCCTTTTCTTCATTCCTTTCCATCAGGAATTCATATACTAACCCCCTGAGCCTTCTGCTCTCCAGGCAGAACAGTCCCAGCTGTGTCAGTCTCTCCACATGTGAAAGATGCTCCGGTCCTTTAAGAGGGAGCAGGGGAAGAAAGATGACATCTCAATATTAGTAATACAAAAGCTGGATGCTGTCTATCCTTGTTTGTTTCAAAAGATTGATTGAAAGGCCTTTTTCTTTCCAGTACTGTGGATTGAAGAAGCCAAATGAAGCTTCAACCTGTTGTGTATGCCGCTCTATGTACTGTATTCTAACCAACATTTTTCCTCTGCCGATGTTTATGCTCCTAGTAAGTGATTAAATGTTTTCAACAAAACATAAAGTGTGTATTTGTGTGTGCGGGTTTTTTTTTAGTAGATCTGAATCACTTTAGCTGTATTTTTGGCAAACTTCATTCACTTCATCTTCTTGGCATTTCATTATATTTTACGATCACAAAGTCAACTCTCCAGCAACAAAGCGAAACATGGCTCTTTGAAATAAATGTTGTCATTAACAAGCCATGCCAGGCACAGTGACAGATTTGCAGCTGTAATGAATAACATTTCCCGCAAAGTTCTCATGTCTGACAGAAAAGCTGTGACATTACTGCAGGCAACATTGTTGGAAACTAAAAGATTGATTGATGCAAGTAGATAATTGAAACCTCAGTACTGTCACATGCATGTCAACCTAACAACCAAGCTACTACTCTGAGATAACATTTATCATGCAACAGCCTTTCCATGAATCACACACACACACAGATGGAAAAAAAAAATTAAGATACCAGTTAATTCTGGAATCTTAAGTTCCTGGATTCAGTTCAAAGCTGCTGGCAAAAGCCAAGAATACTTAATAGGAGGTAGAGATGAGTAGTAGTGGACCTTTGACATGGTAAATGATCATGAACATCATTGTCATGTCTGAGTGCTTGAAGTTAGACATAATAATGCATATTTATTCCTGCCTAGATAAGTGACTGACTTTCAGAGATTCTAGGATTCTAAAAGTTACAAGTAATTAGTATCTATGCAAAAATTTTTAATGCGCTGCATCTAAATGACAGTTTTATTATCAATTTCAGTGGACTTCAGATCACCCTCATATTTTGTGTCATACCCAGAATTGACTTAGATTCCAGATGCCTGTTTGAACCTGTCTGTATGGATACTTAGATTAATTTTTAATTATTGTTGTTTCATAATGACATTAAAGCTTGCAACAGATATTTGCTCATTTAAAATAATTTTTCCTCTTTCACACACACCGAATTACCGAATGTTTTTATTATATGGTTTTCTCTCCAGAAAACTTACAAACAAATAACCTCTAAGATACAACATCTTTGGAATGATAGGATCATCAAGTCCAACCATCAACACAACACTACCATGTCTCCTAAACGATGTCCCCTAGAGGTCTTTTCCAACCTTAATGATTCTATGATTCTATAGGTGTAAAACGGATCCATGTGAATCCATTGGTTTCAGCAGAATCACACTGGTTTATATCATTGAACTGTAATTTACGTCTACTTAATCTTAACAAATGACTGATGAAAAATACCTTGATGTTTACAAAAAAGAACATACATTTGCATGGCATTAGCAAATTATCACATAGCAAAAGAGCTAATGTGCAAAAAGTCACTGATTGAAATTCCAGGTAAAGAGGACTGAAACCATACATGTAAATCAGAAATAAATTTTTAAAAAACAATATTTCATTCATTTTTTCTGACACTTTTACAGCAAATACATTAGTTAATACTAAGAAAAAAAAATTAAAATGCAAGCCTGTTATGTTTTTGTACCAGAAACTAAAAGTAATTCCCCTAATAAAATGTGGCATGAAATAATACTCCAGATCAGTTGTATAGATTTTACCCTGCTACTGATGCTAAATGTAATATATTTTACAATTTGTCATGACTCCATCATTTATTTACCACTATTCTACATACAGCTCTGACAGGAACAGCCCATAAAATGGGTTAAATTGTCAGCCTCCACTGAGAATCTGGCCTGTCTCTTTCTATTTTTGTCTTTTACTGATTCTCTCTCTAGACGTACCTTTTCTCAAGTTCCCCTCGGGCTCTTTTCAATCTCCTTAAGTTTTTTTCTTCCTCTTCTCTCCATGAGCTTTGTTTCAACTGTTCTGACAATCTGTGGACTGATTCCTGCAGTTCTTAAGCATTCATCATGTTCTCAGAAACAGCTTTGGTTGACTTCACCAGAGGCAGCACAATTTCGCCCTGTGGTTATTCACTTTTCCTTATGTCTCTTTTCCATTTCATTTCATTGACTGGAAATTTGATTCATTTTTTTCTGCTCTGGCCTGGCTTCTTTCATTCCCACAATTCTTTTCTGCTGCCTTTATTCTTTGTTGTTTTTCCATCTCTCTTCTCTCCTACTGGCAGAGTAAGAGAAGAGTAGTGAATTAAGCAGCAGTCCTTTGTTTGGACGTCTTTTGTTTGTAGAGGTTTGTAGGACCTCTAAGAGACAGACAAATACTGCCTGGACTCAGGAAAGAATTAAGAGCCAGAGAAAAATTTATTTCAGTGAAATTTCTTCCTAACTTTAAAAGCAGATCAGCCATTAAAATACTCAATGCAATGTTCAGTGTGCTTGGTTTTTAAATTTCTTTGCTTGTTTTTACTCGCTATCTTATATTGCAAGCATAGAGTTACATCTGTATTCACTTTGACTCTGTTGAAATTTCATTTCATTCAGTACATTTTAGTTCATACTCAGCTAAAAACCTCTCTAAACTTAAATCAGATTTTATTAGGAAACTAAATTTAAAGATGAGAACTGAATTTTTTTAAAAAATCTTCCTTTTAGGATTAAATATTCATTTAGTTATTTTACACTTTGAAGTTTTTGTATGTCAGAAAACTGTCAGAAATTTGTTTTTATGAACAATCTATTTGAGTTAACTCAGATTAAATCTTATAACAGGATCAAGGTACTGCTACAGGGCTCAGTCGCAGCTGGCTTTAATGCTTCACTGGACACAGCTCCCAGCTCCCTGTCTGGTCCCATTCTGCAGTTGCAAATCTGCAGGTGGAGCGGGAGCCACCCTCCTGGGGCCACCAGCTCCCAACCCTCACCATCATGGGACTTTCCATTTCCCAACCCAATAAGCAGAGACTATTTTCTTCTCCTTCAGTACAGTTGGGGTGTTCAGGCTTTTGAAGCTGCAGGGTCTTAGAGAAGGTCCAGCTGCTCTCTTTCTCACCTTCTCAGATACTGCACAGTGTGCTGATCTCCCCTCACAGCTCCTTTAGTTGGTGGCAGAGATCCTCCACCCGTAGTACTCAGTCAGGCAAATCTGCAGGGAAAGTAAAATAGATAGCAACAGCCGAGGCAAAGCACGAAATGCTACGTGTTTTTTCTCAGCAGAGGGTAAAAAACTTCTCTTGAACTCTCCTATCCTCTACAGAGACTCATTATGCACACAGGATGTGCTATGGAATATCCTGTTCCTGTGAGTGTACTTTAATTCCTTAATTTCTATGCAAAACAGTTTCCAAATGGCAACAATACATGAAACTAAAAGTATGATTGGTAGTTCAGATTTTTAAACAGGAGACTGCAAATGAAAAAATAATTCTACACAATTGCTATGAGACAATATGCACACTATATTTATAAATAATATATTTAAATACATAGCAGAATAGTCATTAGAAAAGCTCATTTCATAATGTGTTCAAACCATGAAAAGGTGAAAGTAGGAATCTCTCCTCTTTGCCTTCCTGCAAAGAAGCTGGTTTGACCTCAGTCTGCATTCCCCTTACATTTCAAGTGATTACCCAAATCTTCTACCATCTGCTCAGTTGCCAGCCCTCAAACTGGTAAAAAGCAGCCAGCTTCCCTAGAACTAAACCATAAAATGCCAAATGCCATAAGAGACATAAAGCTTCTTTATGAAAAATGCAATGTTATATACCAAGAAGAGTAACACAATAAATAAATAAATAAATAAATGACTCCTCCACAAATTAACTCTTAATGCCATTAAAGTAATGAGGCATAAGGTCAAAGGAAAGAAAACAGGATTTTAAATTAGTATTTTCACTGCAATGATGGAACCACTGCTGAGACCCCTAATCCGTTCATGCTGACAGACCCATTATCTGCAATTATTCTTTATTCAAGTGTAAACCACCATTATGCATGGAGCTGTTGCTACTGCAATAAAAATTTTTAAAAGCCCTGTACTGTAAGTAGCAACTGACTTCACCAAGCTGTAGGGGCCTATTTTAAAAATGTATCCTTCCATTTGCCATCATAACTTGGGCTTTATTGTGTCCTTTTCAAGAAATGAAAATAAAACATTTGAAGCCTCTGCTAGAATAACGATTTTGCACCAAGGTTTAGAGTCAAAGTTCATTTATCTATATCTATATCTCTATCGATATCTATATCCATGTAAGTATATAACATTTCTTCTGTAATGCATAGCCTCATGTGAAGATCATTTTTAAAAAGCAGTAAACAAAGATGGATGTTGTGTTCTGTAGTAGACATAACACTTTTGAGTTTTCTCTTGAGAAGAGCTGGTCCTGCCTGCTTCCATCTCCTGCAGAGAGGAGAAACAGTTGCAGGTTGTGCTGCAGAATGAAAGCAAGACTTCTTCAAATTTTCAGTAATCCCATTAATTTCCAGTCCTGACTTTGAAAAGATGATTATCTAAAAATTGTATGAAATCAAGAGGTATATTCCATGTGAAAGTTATTGACACTTTGATATAAAATGTTATACAAACTTAGGAGAGACTGAAGAAATTTGCTTTCAAAGGAATTATTGGCTCACATATATAGAGAAATTGCCAAGCATTAGAAAATGTATGAATTTTTTTTTTTTTTAGAAGGAGAGACATCTTATTCCTCTCACACTCCTGATCATCTATAAGCAGTGTGAGAAATGCTAATCTGGGAGTCTTTTCAGTTCTGCTGTACACACTAGGAGTGAATCAGTTGCCTGTTGCAGGGACAGATATCATTGTGAAAACAGGATAGAGATTTCACTGTGGCTTGCCCGGTAGGATGAGCTGATAGGTGCTGGCAAGGGCTACAAGAAGAATCTGTGAATGGTACTGGAGAAAAACACATGGAGAAGTAGAATAGAAAAGGAAGATAACAATGGTTGCAATATGATCCGTACCACACAGGCCTGGCATTTCTTCCTTTCTCTGTGGAGAGAACTTGCTGTTTATATGCTCTGACATATGTGGCATGGCATAAATGTGCCCTATGAATGCTCTAAAATATGTCACATAACACAGACATGTCCTATGAAGCTATTTCAATACTTATTAGGTGGTTATCGGGGTAAAAACATTTTGTTAAAAAAAAACAGAGTACATTATCAATATCTTATACTTGCATCTCCAAGGCTGGGATAGTTATACGGAGTTCTAAATATAATCTAACCTACCCAGGTTAACCCAAACCACTTTTTTATGACAAAAGTGACCCCTCCAGAAGAAAAAGGACAAATGCTGCTTTTGGTTGGTCTAAGGCCACAATTACATATGGATCATGTTCCCAGAATGACCTATAAGGATCCAGTGTGGATATTGCAGCTCAAGAATGACAACTTGGAGCCAGCACAAGAATTTCTCTAAAAATTCATTCTAGTGATGATCAGAAGACTTTATTATTAATTTTGCAAAATACTAATACAAAAAAAAGTATTATTAAAAAAACAAACAAAAAAAAAAAAAAAAAAAACCAAAAACAGAAAAGCCCCCATTATGCCACTGTACACATCAAGATGTAGTCTAACTTCTGGTCACACCATCCAAAATGATTTAGCTAAACTGGAAAAATAAAGTAGCTTATGTTACGTTTCTCATTTCTGACTTCATTCCTGTGAAACACAGAAATAAACAAAAATAGGAAAATAAAGGAAGTATAAAAAACATTCCAGTTTAGAATTTTTACCAGGACTAGACAAATATAGGCATACTTATTGAAAATTAGTAAAAGCCATATGTGGTCCTAGGAGTAAAATAGACATAGAAAGAGATAGAAGTGTAAACAATGTCAGAAAAAAATCTTACATTTAGCTTACATGGCTTCTGATATCACAATGAGTACTCTTCCCTGTTTTTAATATTTCCCAAGTCTGTCACAGCAACATTATTGCATTTTTAAATCTGAACCCAAATCCTATAATAATCTATTAGATAAAGACTTCCAGCCTGATACCAGAGAGGTTCTGTCTGAGCAGAAGTCTAGCTCATATCATGGCCATTGTGTAAAGACATATTGCATCAAAATTAGTACAGGTAAAAGGATTATAAGCAACTCTGGAAAAGTAATAAACTGAAGAAGTAAGGCTGTCATTTGCCCTGTTCAAAATTCCAGCTTTACAATGCAAAGTTTTTAACTGTACAATCTAAGGACACAGCCTTTGCCTGATTTTAACCTTATTGAGTCTGCAGGAAGGGTGAGGATGCCAAGAGTGAGACTACCTCCTAACCCTCATTCCCTGTGCCCAGCACAGTGGTAGCATCAGCAGCAAGACCCCTTTCAGTCGCAGAAAGGCACCAAGGTACCACTGTGAGGAGGACAGCATTTGCATGCACGCACACAGAGCTTGTCCCCCAGGTAGATGTGGTGGAAAGATGATGTAGGCTTGATGCAGATGGTGTCTCTGAAGAGCTGAATTACAAATGTTGAGAAGTCTTGCCCAAGCAGCTTATGACAGTCATATTCTCAACAGCTCAGCAGAAACCCCATCTGAGAGTCTAAGGCATCCAATTTCCTCTGCCAGATCCAAATACATTGGAGGAACTAAAGATTTTCGATGAAACTAGTAAGAATAATTTAACAAGCAAAGCGACATACTCTTTTCTTATCATACTTCGAAAAAAACCCTGAGTTTTTGTGGAACTGCTTCCAAAGATTTGTTCTGAACTGACACTAATCATGGAGGATTTCAACCCAGATTTCAATCAGAGTTAAAGTAAAGCAAACATGGGGTTTCAAACTGAAAATCATCAGGCAGCCTGAACTGGCTGAATCTGTTTCTTTTGTCAAAAACATACAGTCAAGGTAAGAAACCAGAAGGAAAAAACAAGCGCAATTAGGCATCTTAGTTCTTTTATACTTCTCAGACTTACTTTTCTGGAATATAGAACCCTGAGCATGACAGAGATATTTCTGTGATTCTGTGATTTTGTGATTTGGACTTTAATGTACATCCTACAGTTATTAATGTCACCTACTTAAACTTCATCATACAAGGGTAAGGGACAGTGGAAATAGACAGGCTATTGTTATGGCATTCAGTATGCTGGCTTTGAAATATCTACAAATACTATGTTAAACATGATTTCTATTTAATTAGTGAAGATCTGAATCTATCATACCCATATCCTGAGCTCCTTTGTTGCTGAGCAAATTGCTTGTACTGTCTTCTCACTGGAAGAAAAGCTATTGCCATAGTAGCCATGCTGACATGAGATATCATTCTGAAGGGAAATAGCCTGTACAGCAGGTGCACTTTGAATTGTTCAGCTTCATTTTTCTTACATTTTCAGACAATAAAGACATTGCTGGGTGTGTTAAATGTAAACTATTCACATAAAAGAATATGAAATTCAATCCTTTTTGGGATAATATGATGTGATTTCACAATTCTTTAAGCAAAGTCTAAAAGGTCAAGCAAGTGTGAAAATTGTAAAGGTAACTCATGAGAAATAGGAGTAACAGCAGTAGCCAAATGGAAAAACATCACAAGAGATAAAAGATGCACTGGGTAATTTATACAATAGATGTAATTTCTTGTAGATCAACTGAGTAATTTATACATGCCTCTCTGTGAAAATCCAGAGTAATCTTTCTGTGAATTTCAAAAAAAATTTTTTAAATAATTTCTGAAATACTTTTTTCATTATTTTGCATGTTTCCTTCCCAGTTACACAGTTAAATTACACTGCATTCTAGATTTTAGTATTTTTCTATATTGAAATGGACAATACAGAAATATATTTTTTATACTGAGGGGTTATACTGTGGAAACACAATATAACATTTCAGAATATTGGTTTCTTACAGAATTGTTTCTAGTAGAAGTGCTACACACAGTCACCTGTGTGACCCATGGTTGAGTTTTGGACCCTGTGGGGTGTGGCTTCACCCAAGAAGTGCTGGTGATGATGGCAAGGAGAGATTCCAATGAAAGCCTGATGGACTCATCACAGCAGTGTTTGTAACACAGGGAGTGTATAGAACAAACAGAACAAAACTAGAGCAATGACAGGTTTGATGACAAATAAGTGTGTGGCTTTCATATTTATAAATTTTTCTTAGAGTCTTTTCTCTCTCCCATCATCTCTTTCATTCACCATCACCACTTGGCTATTTTCCTATCAATCAAAACCTCTATATTTGCTTGGTTTTAGTGTCTTCCATTTTTTTCTTGTAGTGTAGTTTGATCTTCCATCCTAAGAAATAGTCATGTTAACCCATATCACCTGCTGTTAGATTTGTCTCAAATATATTGTAGGAAAGAAGAAAAAACAAACTCATATTTCAAGGACTTAATATTTCATTGATTTTACTCTCATGGTGTAAACTGGGAATATTAAGATCTTAGGGAGCTGCTTGCTCAGTATAGCAGTTTATTATTTGCACATCTATGATTTATAGTGCCTTCTTATATCCACTGCGCTTTTATTACCAGTCATTCTCAGACAACAGCTTTTACAAAATGCTTTACAGAACCAGGTTGTTTTCTGAAACACAGTCAGCTGAAGAAGCTGAGAGATCAAACTTGACTGAGATATTTTTCCAAATTAACCAACAGTGAAGTAGATGCAATTCCGATGCAAGTTAGAGGCTACTGCAGATGCTAAACATTAAAAAAAGGGTGTGGTTAGTCTGGCATAAGAGGTGAGTGAACTGAGTGAGGCCCTAGATGGTGTTTTGTTGCACAGTTAAAAAATTTAGTAGCTGGCCTTCCTTATGCAAGGGCTAGAAGCACTTGGGCCTCAGGTGTCTGCAGGAACAGCTCTTCCAACAGCCACTTCCACACGCCTGGATGCTTAAGGTGCTGCCAAACTTCAGCTTTGCCTTCAGCTGCTCCTTACCTCATCCATGTACCTTGCCATAGCTCAAAACTCTGGAATAACAGCATGCTGTAAGCATCCTTTTAAATATCTTCTTGCTCAGCCCATTTACAAGGCTACATGGTTTCCACAGCCTCTGCTGCTATATCAGGGGAGTGGGCTTAGGGCGAATAATTCCCTCTCTTTCTTGGGTAAATGAAAAAAACTGCTGAAATTAAGAAACTTCTTTTCACACCAATGGCCCAGAATGCCTGACAGCAACAGAAAAGGGTGAAGCAACTGTCTGCCAGTAACCTAATAGAACTGCTCCTAAACAGCTGAAAACCGTTTATTGTCCAAACATGGAAAAGCAACATGAAAAATGTTTCTTTCCCAAACATTGTATGACAGAAGAAGAAAACCATTTCTCATCACTCTTGTATCTCAGGGGACTGCCCTGATATTAACCATTCTAGCAGCCTTCATATTCTGGGTGATCATCCAGCTTAATCTTAATTATACATTTTAGCTATGCAGCTCAGAAAGACGTGACTGAAAGTGATGAATCTTGTAGAACAGCACAAGAAAGGGTATGATTATGTGAGTTAAATATTGCTTGGCAAGTATTTGACTGACTGATATTCATCCTCCAGCTTGGATCTGATAGTTTCTTTGAAGGAAGACAGAGTCAGTCAATTTGTCTGGCACCCTGGTTTATTTCCTTTCTCCACTTCAGTCTCAGTTATTTTCACTAGCTGAAGGAACAGAAGTTACAACATAGTTGCTTAATGCCTAGAACAAAAAGGAAAAAAAGAATCATTTAAACTTTTTCTTCATTCCTTTTTCCCCCAGAGGCAATAGGGAGGAAGGGATTTCCTGCAAGCCCTACAGGTAACTTCTTTTTGAACCAATAGAAGCAAAGAATTAAAATCTTAGTCAGCTCACAGTCTACAGGGAGAAAATTACTCTCTCCTCTTAGAAAGTATGGAATCATACTACACCTTCTTAAACAGCCCATCCTGGAACAACCTTTTAAGAGAACACTATCTCCTGAGCTTTTACTTTTTGAAATTCTTCCAGGGCACTTCATTAATTTGGCTCTCTCTCCCTTCCTGTAATTCATGCGTCAGTTGCCATCTAATACTGAATAATTTTGTCCTGTTACATGTTTTCTCATTTGGAATTATGTTCTGCCATAATCTGTGTTAGTTTCTGCAAGAAACTGCTGTACTAAATTGCTGTTGTGACACAGTTCCTTTCTTGTTAAATGAAGGTCAAGAACAGACTCATTTGTTTTTTTCTAAATGACTCTACTTAATTGCTCTTCCTTTCCACATTGATTCTGTGAAGGGATTCCAATTACATCACCTTATTGTGGGATATAGTGCAGTGGATGGCAGAGCCTAGCTTTGCAGGTATCCTCTGGATTAGCGGGACTTCATCAATGTAACTAGGACATAGGTTTCCATGGTATAGTTCAGACACATTAGTTCATCTTAACATTAAGAGAAATCACCACTACTGTGCCTTACAAGTCACGCAACCTCCAGTTCCTTATTTGCCTTTTTTAAAACTATCCTTGGAACAGGGAGAATGGGTGGCAGAGGAGAGAATGGTATTTCTTAGATGACTATTGAAGACATTGTAGTGAAACAAAGAGAGCGAAAACCTGGACCAAGCTTCTGGACTCATGAATTTTTTAGTAACTAGTGATACTTTAAATAGTGGCATCTGCTTTATTTCCCTCAGGAGATAGTCTTTTCCATGTTATATGCTCTTTCTTAACCAAGCAGCTACAGACTGCTGGTGGAAGGTTCAACCAGTAGCAAAGCTGATCACTTAACTCAGAGACACACACATGGGGAAGACACAGGGACACACATGTGGGGGTACACTGACATAGACAGTCACAAAGACTGCCAGACACGGTGCTGCCTTCAACAACACTCACATACAAGGCTCACATAAAGCACAGGCAGAGACATCCAAGTCTTCTCTTCATCTGGCAGAGACTGAAAGTCACTAACACAGGCACACACCCAGCACTTACCAGGTTCACAGGCACACACACGTTCACAGATTCCCCTGAATACCAGCATGGCCCCTCTGTCCACCCAGCACCCCTGCCCTGATGCCAGCCCCTCTTACCTCCCCCACAGGTCCCTGGCTCACCATCTGGACCAGCTCAGTGCTCACTCCAAACACACAGCACTGACACAGTCCTCCCACAGGCATCCATGAATACCCTAAATCACCATGTTGCTCTCCTTTCCCCTTTACAAAAGGGAAATTTGGAGTTACAAAGTTCAGGTTGGCCCTCTCCAAAGCTGTGCCTGGAGTTTCTTAATGGCCCATTAGCTAGTATCTGGAGACTTTTGATCTTTGGCATTGTCTCTGTTATCCCTCACTTTCCAGGTTTGTGTCACTGTACATTTTTGTTTATCATTTCCCCCTTCACTTATCATCCCTTTTACTTTTAACTGGTTTTCCTTGACTAGATAGCCTTAATGAATCAGATTCTCTCACTTTCCATGTACCCTTACAGTACCCTCAGCTCCTCATCCCCAGGGTGACTTGTGAGTTCTGAGATAAGAAAGAGTCCAGCAGAGCTCAGCAGAGCCACCAGCCCCATGTGTCCTCTCTTTCTTAGGTTGGACACAGCTCTGATGATACAGCCTCCTCTCACAGCTTTGGTATTTGACCCTTGAGACAGGTAATGAACACTGCACCAAAAGACATGGGGCACATTCCCTTAGGCATGCTCACCAACTTCCCTGCTCCTTCTTCCCCTGTGATTGCTCTGCATGCAATTAGAAACCTGGATGCTTGAAACCACATGGCGAGGTCAAGCATACACCACTGAAGTCTCGCAAGAAGCTCTCACAGTGGGGCCTGGCCAGGGAAAGGATTTTGAGTTCATCAGCAAAGAAGCCATTAGGATCACTAGTTAAGAACATTATTGTTATAAGTGAAATAAAATGATCACCATTTTTTATTTTTCATTTACATTTTTGAATAATGATACTAGATTTAAAAATTGGCTGTTTTGCAACAGAGCCTAAGAAGATTAGCATAGATATCTAGAGAGACTTACAGATGCTGTTTTGTTTCAGCTCTTCAGCAATGATAAATTTTAACTATTTGCAAGTGATGGCGCTCACTCCTGTGGTGTAGTACAATTTTATTAATAAAGCCTAGTATTTCAGATTCAGACTTGTCAGAAATTCTGAAGAAAAAGCTCAGCTCTATCACAGCCACTAATGTTGCATTGGGCAACCCTCTGAGATGGCTTTTAATAAAATCTTTAGGTGACACTACAGACTCCCAACTGCCAATTTTCAAGGTTAAAGGAACTTCATTTTAATGTTAAGAGGGTTTGACAAAGGCTTAATTTTTACTCAGTGCTTCAATTCGTCTATCTTTACAGATGTTTCTGTTAATATTTTATTTCACTTAGCAGAAGAATGATGTAGGTTCTGATTTTTATTTTTTTTAAGCATAGTTATATTCCTCTGTCATTTATTACGTTTCAACACTGACTTTGTAAGCACTTTAAAAAAAATCTGGCTTGGCCATCATCTTTCTTTTCTGTTTTCTTTTGCTGAACTGCTGTGTTTGTTTTCTTTTCCTGAAACAGAACACATGCTTCAAGCTGTTGCCACAAAAGACAGAGGAAGTACAAATCGTTTTCCACTTTGTTAGCACTGTAAGTCAAAACCATTTTAACCTGCTGTTGAGCTTCCAAGATATGTTATTAAGTTTAAAATGTTGCATACATTGTATATTATCTTACCCTGTTTTGTTTTTTTTTTTAATAAATTCTTGCTTCTCTAATTAAATAACAGTTGAGAAAGATCAGGAAGCTTGCAGATTGCCTTGAATTCTCAGGTCATTGTCACAAAGGCTTCAAAGTTACTGTGGATATCTGGAACTGTAAATCTTGGCTGTTCTTACAGAATGCTTGTAATCTTTCAATTTAACCTTTCAAAGTCATGGTAGGATTATGTTTTAAGCATCATTCTAAACTCTCATCAAGACTTTTTATAGTTTCATTGGGGAACCCAATGTTATGTCAACAAACACCACCTATCTGTTATCATGGTGCTAAGTCTAAAAATCACAAAAACTTTAAAAAGTTCAACATTCTCCAGATTTGTTAGGTTAAGTTAGAATAGAGGAGAATAACTATTCTGGTTTTTTTTCGTTAGGGATTGGAGGTGGGGTTGCCACAACTCCATGTCCCCAGGCCCACCCAGTAGTGAGGCTGAACGTATTCCTAATAGGCACTGATGCACAAATGCACACAATACATAAATACACAAAGAAAGGGCCAGCCTCACACAAAACCAGAAACATTCAGCACTCACACAAACAGAAACATTACCAATGGCTTCATCCTGTTCCTCTGGTCAAAACCAGTGAAAACCCATTAGTGGAAAATATATACATTGTCTCATGCACCGACACATACATGCAAAATGGGTCTCTCCAGTAGCTAGCCCAGACTCATGACCTTACCAGTAGCTGACCACCAGGCCCAACGGTCTCTCCAGTATACAGCTTGGGCCTCCTGGTCCCTCCAGTAGCCATCACACAGACCCTCTGCTTTCTATGGTATTTGGCCCAGACATATGGCTGCTCCAGTATCTGGCTCCCAAATACCTTACCCTACTCCCTGGCTAGCCCTTTGTGATGTTTTTGAGCAATCACACACTGGCCCAGGTACCCCCACACGCCCCAGTCTTGCCAGGTGCTGTACCTGGGTGCCCAGGTTCCTGTGACCTGAGTCTACCCAGCACTCACAGGTCCCTGTGGCGTGATCCCACTCCAGTGGCTGCACTCAGACCCCCATACACACACACACACATGCACACATGCATGCAGAGTTCCTCATCCAGGAAAACACGTAAAAATGGAATTTAATGAGAAGCCAGGACCAACTGCAGGCATGGCTAAACAAACATACTGACCTGTCAACTGTTTACACCCAGCAAAGCACTATTATGTCCTGTTCCCTTTCTTTTTGCACATCTGTTCCTCTTCAGTCAACCCTGATCCCTGCCTTTCTTTGCCTTTGGTTCTTGCCTAAGCATACCATAGGTTTTGTGCAATCCCCAAATGCTCTTTCCCCCTTAATGAGCCCATACCCACCAGGGTGACACCCCAATCTGTAGGTGATCTCAGGACAGCTTCTCTTAGGGACTCACAGTGGTGGGTGTCACTCCAGTTCCATGGGGCTGACATTCTCCTGGGTTGCCCTGGGAGGGGCCAGGGCAGGGGCTTGTGCTTGTGCCTCTGACTGGGTTATTGGGGTTTCCCTGCTTGGCACTGTGCAGCTCTGCTTCCTCATGTCTGGAGAGACTGGAAGAAGGCAAGTGTCATTCCTGTCATCAAGAAGAGCAAGAAGGGAATTCTGGGAAATTATAGGTTGGTCAACCTCACCTCGGTCCCTGGGAATATGATGGAAGAAATAATTCCAGAAACTAGAACACATCAATGATAAGAAGGTGATCAGGAGTAGTCAACATGGATTTATGAGTGGGAAAGCATGCTTAACCTACCTGATGGCCTTCTACAATGAACTGAAGATCTTGGTGGATTAGGGGAGAGCAGTGGATGTTATATCCTATAACATCCTCAGACAAACTAAAGAAATACATCTAGATAGTAGACAGTGTGGTGGATTGAAAACTGGCTGAACAGCTGGGCCCAGAATGTGGTGAGCAGAGGCAAAAAGTCCAGTCTCTAGTGGTGTACGGGGATCAGTACCGGCTATACTACTCTTTAATCTCTTCACTGATGATTTGGATTACGGGGCAGAGCACACTCACAGCAAGTTTGCAGGAGATACAAAACTAGGAGAGGTGGCTGAGAAGTCAAAGGGTTGTGCTGGCATTCGGAGAGACGTCCACAGGCTGGAAAATTGGGCAGACGGGAACCTCAAGAAGTTCAACAAAGGGAAATGCAAAGTGCTCACTTGAGAACTTTGGTGCAGGGCAACCAGGGGATCAGGGCCAGCCAGCATGGCTTCATGAAAGGCAGGTCCTGCCTGACCAACCTGATCTCCTTCTATGACCAGGTGACCCACCCAGTGGATGAGGGAAAGACTGTGAATGTTGTCTACCTGGACTATAGCAAGACCTTCGACACAGTCTCCCACAGCATCCTCCTAGAGAAGCTGGCAGCTCATAGCTTAGGGAGCTGTACTCTTCACTGGGTAAAAAACTGGCTGGATGGCTGAGCCCAGAGAGTTGTGGTGAATGGAGTTAAATCCGGTTGGCGGCCAGTCATGAGCGGTGTTCCCCAGGGCTCAGTGTTAGGACCAGTCTTGTTTAATATCTTTATCAATGATCTGGATGAGGTGATTGAGTGTGTCCTCAGTAAGTTTTCAGATGACACCAAATTGGGCCGGAGTGTTGATCTNGCTGAACAGGAGCCTGGTGGCCAAGAAGGCCAACGGCATCCTGGCTTGTATCAGGAATAGTGTGGCCAGCAGGAGTAGGGAAGTGATCATGCCCCCACACTCGGCACTGGTGAGGCCACACTTTGAAACCTGTGTTCAGTTTTGGGCCCCTCACTACAAGAAGGACACCGAGGTGCTGGAGCGTGTCCAGAGAAGGGCAATGAAGCTGGTGAAGGGTCTGGAGAGCAGGTCTTATGAGGAGAGGTTGAGGGAACTGGGGTTGTTCAGCCTGGAGAAGAGGAGGCTGAGGGGAGACCTTATTGCTCTCTACCTGAACTACCTGAAAGGAGGTTGTAGTGAGGTGGGTGTTGGTCTCTTCTCCCAAGTCACTAATGATAGGACGAGAGGAAATGGCTTAAAGCTGTGCCAGGGGAGGTTTAGATTGGATATTAGGAAAAAATTCTTTACTGAAAGAGTGGTCAGGCACTTGAAGATGCTGCCCAGAGAGGTGGTAGAGTCACCATCCCTGGAGGAGTTCAAAAAATGCATATGCGTGGCACTTCAGGACATGGTTTAGGCGACATGGTGGTGTTGGGCTGGTGGTTGGACTTGATGATCTTACAGGTCTTTTCCAACCTTAATGTTTCTATGATATGATTCTTTGAGAAGCAATAATCCCAGGCAGCAGTACATATTTAGGGTTGACCAGATGGAAAGCAGCTCTACAGAGAAAGACCTTGGCATTCTGGTGGACACAAAGTCAATTATGAGCCAGCTATGCAGCCTCATGTGAAAGAAGGCCAAAATTGTCCTGGGCTGCATTAGGAAGAGTGTTGCCAGCAGGTCAAGGGAAGGTGATCCTTTGCTTCTGCTGAGCACTGGTGTGGCCACACCTGGAGTGCTGGGTCCATTTTTGGACTTCCCCATACAAGATAAACGTGGACGTTCTGGAGCGAGTCCAGCAAAAGGCTGCAAAGATGATTAAAGGGCTGGAACATCTCTTATAGAAGGAGAGGCTGAAAGAACTGGGACTGTTCAGCCTGGAGGTGTGGAGATTCAGAAGGGATCTTATAAATCTGTACAAATACTTGATGGGAGAGAATGAAGAAGATGATCTAGACTAGTAGTAGACTAGAGTAGTGTCTGCTGACAGCACAAGAGGCAATAGGCACAAATTTAAAAACCAAATACTCTACCTGCACACAAGAAAACAATTCTTTACTGTGAGGGTGGTCAAACACTGGAATCAGTTGCCCAGAGAGATTGTGGAGTCTGTCTCTACGGAGATGTTCAAAACCCAACTGGACATGGTCACAGGCAACCTTTTCTAGCTGACCCATCTTGAGCAGGGGGTTGAACTAGGTCTCAGGAAGTCCCTTTTAACCCAAATAATTCTGTGATTCTGAGAGATGAGTCTTTATTCACAAAATTTAACACTTGTAAATAAAAATGTCCCGTTTCTTAATGCAGGAAATTGCTACAGACCTCAGAATTCCATTGTCATAATCTAGGGAACATATTAGTAATTTTAAATATTTTGATACTTATACAATGCAGGTGCCTTCTTTTTACAGTACTGCTGAGGTGTACAAATCACTGTATTTTAGGTTTTCAGTCAGTACATGATTTTCTTGGAGTTTACATTCTCTTTGTGGATTTGGATATGTATATATGTATGTATGTGCATCTTTTAAGAAAAGAATACATGGCTGAAGTGGAGCAAAAAATAAGAAAAGGTGACAGATTACTTTTGACAGTTGTTACTTTATCTGACATCCATCCAGAACCACGAAAGCAGGAAAGAAAAAGCAAGCAGGGGCACAAAGGACTGAAGAAGGGGAAGTGCTTACTTGACTGCATCATCCCAGCAGCATCCCAAAAATACTCTAAGCTGCCACTCTTGAGGCCCCTCTACTTCATACTTTCCTCACAAAAGTAATAATTTCTTGTGGCATGCACTAGCAATAGTTTAATATTAATTTTCAATGCTTTTAATCATCATCTTTGAACACTATGCCCTCTCAATCCCACATGTCATTCATTTGTTTTGCAGGAATCATGCTCCTCGCTACCAGAGCAGAGTTATGTGGAGAAACCATCTTCCTCTTCTGCTCCCCTTCATGGGATGGCTCTCTCAGTCAAAGTCTAGCTTTCAGTAATTTGAAAATCCTACCAGGTTTGTTCTTAAATTGTGTTGGAACAATTGCAAGCTATCAAGATAGACCAATCTTAAAAGCTGTTATTCTGTCACCTGGGTATTATTATACCCTTCATTGAAATACAAGAACTGGCCTTACACTTAGTGTAAACTTAGCATATGTAATGCTGAGTGCATTGCAATATGAAGTAAACAAGTTAATCTAAAGCTGCTATTGATAGTGAAGTAGTTCATGCAAAATATTGATAAAAAATCTGGAACTACTACAAATTTCATTATATCCTTAACTAATTTCAACTGATTTGTAAGGAAACCTTTTTCTTTTGTAATCAGTATGAACTCTGCACCATATTCTGCTTGGTAGAATCATGATAAATGCATGACCACAATACATTAGTAGAAATGTTTCAGCCTAATGGATGTATAATCCATGAACCAAGTATCTTTGAGATATCTTGATCTTGGAAAAGTTAGATATTAATGGTACCAAGGGAGCTATTATGATCTAGTTTGCTAAAAAGAGCATTCAGATTAATCAGATTCAGGGCCATTCTACTGTAAAGAGTGACTTATACTTGAGCTAATATGATACTCAAACTCCCTTCACATAAAATTAATGCGGAATATTGTAGAGGTGTATTAAAGGAGACTTTGGATATACAAGCATGGTGAGGATGGCTACTTATTTTGTATTTTTTAGTTAAAATCACTTGTGACAGGAAGATGAAATCTGAGTATGAACCATTTATAATTTAATTCAATTATAATTTTGACTTTTATTTTATTCTTTTTCTTACTGCTTTAAACCTTGGTTTGGGAAGTATGTAACATTTTGTCAGTGAGCCAACACTTGATAAATACCACTATAGATTAAAAATACATATAATGCATTTAATAACTGATTTGCAAACAGCCTAAGACATGCTTTGGATAAAACCCCTCGCATTACATCAACTGTGCAAGAGGCTGATTTCTGGAAAAGGGCTATAAAACCCTGCAATTATAATCAGGTTATGAATGATGTTCTCACTTAATTACAAATCCTGATTAGAGTCTTCTTTGCTAGCTTCTCTTTAATATTAAGATTAAATAATGAGCTCCATAAAAGCTATCCAGTTTGCCTGACCTTTATATAACACTGGGTCAGATATCAGCGTATTGTAAGTGTGCCTTTTATGAGTCTGTTAGCTCAATCTATGTGTCAACTGTATTCGAATTCCATTAATACATCTGCTGCCAGAAGACAGACTAATAAAATAAGAGATGGACGTATACTACCAAAAAAGGCTATTTTCTCAGTCTTATGACCTAGAAAAGTATCCTAAGGGAGGGCCACTGAATAAATTAAGGAATTTTCAGACATATGCCTAGGATGTCTAGTCAGAGTCAGAGACGCTTGAATTTAACACCAAGTAAGGAGGTAATGCAGAGAAGTATAATATTCATCTATAACAATCCTCTGTAATTACAGCCTATTTTTAATCTTCTTAAACTCATTGGTTTAATCTTAAGATTCATAAATTTATATATTTTATGAAACAAAAATTTAATACTGTAATCTTTCTATTGGAAAAAATATCATTGAGTATTTTATGAGAATTCATAAGATAAGAAACAAAAAAAGCATTGGAAAAAGGCATATACTGTAGCTGTGGTTTTTTTCACAACTGTTTCAATGATAAAGCTTAGCTTGTAAAAATGAATTGCCAAGTCACTGGCAACAAAGTTTAAAACAAGCTCACATAAGATCTGCCTGAGAAGTGGTAGCATTTCACAACACAGAAATATTAACAACACTGAATATTGGGCATAATTCTGCAGAAAATGTAACAGTTTTAGATCTGAAATAAACTGCAATAATCCAACCTAAAACTCAAATTGTTCTTTTCAAATGCTACTGCCAGATTTTCTGGGGATTGAGATTAAGATTGTTCTTGTTCATTTTCTTAAGATTCTCTGGTCTTGGCTTCTCTCTTCATCAGAAAGAATCAGTGATTAAGAAGTCCATTTGGGAAGTCTGGCCAGCAAAGAGGAAGCACAACACAAGTCACTGAGCTGTATTTCCTATTAAGTANACAGAAATTAAAATATTTGGTTTAAATGTGTTCAGTGCTTTCAAAAAAATATTAGAACTATGATTTTTTTCCTGATAGCTAGAATTTCAAAAACAAAAAAAGCAAATAAGCTCATTTAGTGAAGAGCTATAAGACAGCCATAGCATTAAAAAAATTATGTTAAAAGAGTGGGATTCTCAAGGTCCTATTGCAGAAAGAGAGATAAACCAAGCAATTCTTTTACTGTGCATAGCAGTAGACAGAAAATGGCCCAAAACACAAGCTGTGAAATAAGGACTTATAAGAAACATTTATGATAGCATGACTGGCAGTAGAAAACATAAAACTGTTTTTCCCACTGATTTAATATTGGTTCAAAAGCATTAAAATATGAAAAATTAAAGTGTTTTTGTCATGATGACCTGTGCCAGCCCTTTGTTTAGGCACAGAATATTCACTGTAACTAAGCCGTTTATTTCAAAGCATATTTGTGGCTGTAAAAGTTTGCAGTGGCTATTGCAATTTTAGCCTGTAGTTCTCAAGATTTATTGTCAGATTTTATATCTTAGCAAGATGTGTGCTGGAAATCTGTTCCTGCTATAAAATTCAGAAAAGAAAATGATTGTATAAACAGACCTCATACCTTTCTGAAGAGTAATGCCATTAATGAATTAATTTCTGAAATTTTTACTCACTTTTGAGCCAATCCTATTTCAGACTAATCTCTGCCATATTCCCTCAGTAACAGTTTTGCTTCATTAAAAATTGTGATTTTGTCCTGCATAATATTATACCTGGGCATGCATGATCTGACTTCTGTTGCCACTAGTGAGGTTCCTTTCAGGTCCTTCAGTATGTTTATCCTACCGAAACCTACAGGAATAATTGAATCAATCTCACTCTGGACATCCATGTCAAGCTGGAGATTCAGAGGGGATTCTGGGACTGTGTGCCATTTTGAAGAATGACCTGTTCTAAATATTAAATACAAGCTGGGACAAACCTGCCTCTGGAACTTGTTTTGTTCCTCCACAGACTGTAGTCTGAAAAACCAGACTAGTTACCTACCTTCGAAACATCTATCATTAGGTGCAATGACTCGTACTTCCAAAGGAGGAACTGCTTCTCTCCAACCCCTTTTCTCTTAGGCCAGGTAACGTCTCCTCCACTGAGAGTGCTGACTGCAGTAACTCTCATTTAACACTCGCCTCATACCCTTCCCGCCTTACTCTCCCTAGGAAACTATGTGCTAACTCAAGATCCATATTCAAGGACTCCAACTTCTAAGTCCTTTTGTGAGACTAGGTTGTAAGCTAGTTCTCTTATAATCATTTCTTGAAAACTTGCAAAATCCTCTTTTGTAATTATGCTCTTAAACTTTATAGCAGGTTTTAAGACATTTTTTTGACACTCTACCTGCCTCAGAAAAGCTTAGCCAAGCTTGGAGCTTTTCAACAGTTTAAGAAAATCTGCAGGTGGATTTGGTGCTACCATGATGCTATTTACAGTTTCCCGCTTCAGGGCTGCTAGTGTCACCTGCAACTTACAGGAAAGAGCTGTAATGGTGAAGATGCCACTATATACGAGGGGTCTGCTAATATCAAAAAGATCCTTTCTGGCTCTCAGCACTGTTCTAATTCTACATAGAATTAGTCTTGCATCCCTGTGGCCTGTGATCAAGACTGCAGAAAAGGAAAATAAAGCCACAATGTAACTTACTAGGCTCTGGTGTATCCGTGCAGATGAAGCCCATTTACCAGAAGTAAACCTGAAGAAAAATGTTACCGCAAAGAACTAATTTATTTGGGATATTTTTTCCTCATTTTTGACCCCCATTGCTTATGGATTTTTCTCCCCTGTTCTATATGATTTACCTATCACAGAGCCAGCATGCATACGATGTTGAATTACTTTGCACATATACATCAGTTCCCATCCTCCTCTAACTGGTTATGTGCAGACCAAGTCACACATCCTAAGTAGGTCACTCCAGTGACTCAGAGGTATGAACTGCTTCTCAAAAAGGAGGGGAAGCAGGGAGAGAGACCCCTGTATTCAGGTGACACAGTCTTCAAGCCATCTCTGTTCTTCTGACAAGTGAAGATGATAACGAATAAGACCTCCTGTGGATCACAATATTATCATAACATCTGACTAGATGACTGAAAGTACAAAGAGATCCTTGAAACTCTGAAGGGGTCAATATTCTTTATAAGTGAATTGATGAAGTAGGTGCCTTACCGTGACAAAAACATGGGATGAGCTTTGAACACAAACCGAATAAGATATGTAGATAATCTGGGAAAAGCTAAATGCTATGATGTTGAAACTTTCATATGTTTTCAAGATTGCAAATAAGATGCAACAGTGTCTTTATAATTAGCAATCACAGTGGCACCAGAATCAAGTACAAAAACAGAAGAATGACTATTTGTTTTAAAACAACCTTGCTTAATCATCCTGTGATCACTCAAAGAATGATGAGACCTTTTAGAAAATCATTAGCAGTGCTGTCTTGGCCAGCACCTTAATTAGACTTTCTATGAACTTGGGAATTTCGGTAAAGGTGACATTTGCATCAAAGGATTTTCCCTTTTGTTTTTCAATGTATGACCATTTAAGAGAATACAGATCATTTATGCTGGCATTAAGAGCTTTTCATTCTTCTCCAAGTTCCAGGTATCATTCATGCAAATTAATTCATACAGCCATTAAAAAACCTATTAATCTCTTTAATATCCAAGAGCGTAGTAACTTAATCATTTTTACCTTTTGCTATGTTATAAGAACTTGCCAGTTTTCTTGCTATTAACTTACCAATTTTATGATTGCATTGAGGTAAAGCCAGTTCTTCCAGTGAGAAAGGCAAGGGTGACAGAGATAAGTTAAATAATTTCCTTCCTAAGTTATTGATATTTAATTTGAGGTCTAGTTAAGTTACAACATTTTTTTTTCCTTCTTGCTGTAAATGACATTTCTGTCATTGCACTTCTGATGTAGAATCTTCATATAAAATAACAGCCTTATATAAAAGGAGTTTATTTTTAAAAGAAATTCCAGGCATTAGAAGAGAATGGAAACATATTTCCTTCTTCATATGTTTTGATGGAAACAAATTGTTATTTTCACAGAATCATGGAATGGCAGGGGTTGGAAAGGACCTCTGGAGATCATCTCGTCCAACCCCCCTGCTTGAGCAGGCACACCTAGAGCAGGGGACGCAGGACCGCATCCAGGCGGGTTTTGAATTCTCCAGGGAAGCAGACTCCACAGCCTCTCTGGGCAGCCTGTTCCACTGCTCTGACAGAGCAGTGGAATTCTCGTTTTGATGAGAATTATCAGGATTAAAAGAAAAAAAAGTATCTGTTAGACATAGATTATGTCTGGAAAAAAAAGCAAGACACAGAAAGCCTACAAAAGAACATTTTCAAAGATGTTTGTCAGCTTAGATTTCTTCTCTGCCTTGTATTTATCTAACATTTTAATAAGAATAACATACCACTCCATGTATGTGAACAGTACAGCTCTGTTGCATACAAGAGGTTATTAGTGTCTCTGTAAACAAGGCCTCATTTATTTAGGTGCTTAAGTACAGATTTAGGAACTTTTCTTTGGTCATAGAGTTTTAAAAATATTGGTTCGAATAAAATATTGTTCTGTCATGGTAGGTGACTGGTTACATTCTCTGAGATACTATGGAGGCATTCTGATCATGACTTCATAATACTGTTGAAGTTTTGTTCAGCACAGAGGAAAGCATTACCTGAAATACATAAAGAAAGATATAATTGGTTATAAATATATTAACTAGTGATATACTGCTTCAATATAGTGTAACATGAGCTTGAAGTAACTACCTTTATTGTCACAGGAAGACTTATTTAAAACACCACCCCCTGCCCCTTTCTTAGGTTTTGATAGAAGAAGATTGCTTCTCAACAGTATTTATATAAAAGGTATAGAAAATAAATTTAATATGATGAACCTCCTGCCAGTGACCTATATGCAGCATGCTTTTTCTGTCCTTAGGGCTGCTTAACAAGGCTATTGAACCCCTATGATTTCCAGGAGGAGGTTGTTCAATATATCCAGACATACCAGTTTAACACAGAAATGATGAGTGATTCATAGCACTACAGGACATCCCACTCAAATCAAATATCAGGAAGGCAACTGAATGTATCATTGGCATGGGAAGGATAAAGTCAAAACTGTTAACAAGGTTCACCTTGAAGTCATGAAGTTATAGTATCTAAAACAGACTAAGAATGAATTTTTGCTTTTTTATACTCCCTTCACCAGCCTGGTATTCCTGCATAAATGGAGTGGTGGCATTTTATTCACAGTTACACTAGCATCACTAACAGTACAAGGCACACAACACTGGAGCAGCAGCCTGCAAAAAGAGCAGCCCAGATAATTTCACAAAGATTATCTTTCTTACTTTGTTTTTTTTTTGGGGGGGAGTGTCTTGCATAATCCCATTATTGTCATGTTTGAACGTTTATCCTAAAAACCTTCCTCTTTGCTCCTATTCTCTACCTGCCCCCTCTTAAGAGAGATAAACACACATCCTCAATCATTTGGCAGCTTGAAGAATGGGGGTACAGAGGCATAGCAATTTGCCAAGGGTCAAATAGGATGCCTGTGGTGGAGCAAAGAATCATATCCAGGTCTCCTTGGAGCCAGATTAATGAGATAAACATTGGACTAGACACCCTCTCTACACGTTATCCATTTTCCATAGAGAAGTTTCAAGCAACATATTTTCAGTGTCAGAATCGTTCTAGAATAAAAATACAAAATCATTCAGCACCAGCAGTGTTTCTAGGATGCCTAATAATAATACAAATAAGTATAAGACAAAATGGATATGTATTTATAAAGCTATTCATATATGTATACACACACACCTATATACAAACACACAAAAGATAAAGATGTGTTTTTTCAAAGAAAAGAGTGTTAAACAGAGAAGTAACTAATACTTTTGAGACATTAATCCAAAAAATGTACACATGAAATAAGACTTAACCCCATAACATCAGGCCAGGAAATGCTAATAAGTTCCATATATGTAGGTTTAAACCTGTATGAAATTTGAATGAAAAATAACACTTGGATTTTGTTTTGGTTTGTTTTTAATAACCAGTGAATTCATATATTCATGTAAGCAAAATCTCTCTCTCAGCATAAAAAAAAAAAAAAAGATTTGGATTCTGAGCTCCAGAGTATATCAAGCTTTCAATGGGCAGTTGCTTTCTCACCTTCCAACAACTATAAAAAGTTTTATGGCATATTTGATGTAACTGAATGTGGCAAAGAAAAACATTTTAATTTACAGTGATTCTAATGCTGTTAACCTGTTCAGCATAACAAAAGACATGGCACAAAGACAAAAAAAAACCCAAACAAACAAACCATAAATCAGAAAAGAAAATAAAGGTAAATTCTATATGTAGTAAAGGTCTCCCATTAAATGTTGCCTAAGCCGCTAAAGCAAGTGCCATGTCTGATTAAATAAATGGGCAATGGTTTTTAAGGGTTCTTTTCCAAATGATCCTAAGATTGCAGTGAGACTATTACCTAAGTCCTTTAGGTTTCTTTAATCATAGCCTAAAAATCTGATTGAGGGTCTCTTGAAACAGATAAAAAGAAGATAACTGATTTCTTTGGGCTATAGATCTAGGCCAGGATATTTATACTAACAGTGATTCCATTCCACTGTTGGTCACTGTTTATTATTGGTAATTACCACGTATGTTGACACCCTTTGTTGAATTTTTCTTAACCCATTGAAATGTTTGTGCCAGATAGACTTCTAAAGAAATTAGGGGTGAATGTTAACTTTTTGGTTGTCACCATGGTGCTAACATTAAGCCCTTAAGATACACGGAGAAACAAGAGGAAAGCCGAACTTTCTCATCAGCTTTTTTCCCTGGAACAATTCAAGAGAGAAAAATGTCACCACAGTTAATAGTGTAAAGTCTCTGAGTGGCCTGAAGCAAAAGCACCTGTCAAAATTGCAATCACAAAAAGAAAGGGTCACCAGAAGGACAAATGCTGTATATGGTTGTATAATAGTTCTTTGAAAAATCAAGTTCAAATATGCTGTAATTTCACTATTATACAAATAAACCCAGGCTTATTTTTTTTAAATATGGAAATAAAGAATACCACTATGGATATGAAGTCAGTGGGACTTGAACTGAAAATCATTACACAGTAGGCAAGCTACATTACTGAAAGCCCAGTTACAGTATTGAATTTGTGATTAAACATAAGTTAAACTGAAGAAAAAATGCTTGTGGAATTTTAAGCTCCCATGGCAAGGAATTAGACTGTTTTCCTACATTTTAATGCCAACCTACCTAATGGATTTGCTCTCCTTTATTGTGAAATTAGAAAGACCAAGAAGGAAATGTGCTTTCAGCAATAAGAGAAAAATGTAGAACAAAAAGCTTCTCCTTCTCCACAAAAATTCTGAATTCCACCTAGACTGCTTGTTAATAAAGGGTTTTATTAAATGGAAAATGTTGGTTTGTCACAGCACTGAAAAGAAACTATGTCATTTTGGTTTCCTTCCCTCAGCCGGTACTCAGCACTCCTGCAAACACCAACAGCCTCATCCTATTCCCTTCTCTGACTGATCAGGATTAGTGGGGGATAGACATATTCCTAGACAGATAAGTAAAATGTGGATCCTTGCTATAGCTGTGCTCGAACACCCAGTAGCCGCCCCTGGATCCCAGTCATCCTGATGGATATCACACCTGGACACCAGGGCCCAGGCTCTCCTGGGACAGCCCTGGGAGAGGACGCCACAGGGTGTCCTTCCTCTGAGTCCTTAACTTCTCCACGGTGAAGGGACCAGGAGACAAGGAGACCTGCTCTGTGATGAACAGGCTCACCTGACGCACAGATCCCAGCTCTTCCTCAGACTGTGCGTCTGTTAGCTGATGAAGAACTGAAAAATGGAAACAATTGTGTCATGTAAGTACTCCTACTGCTTTCTTTTTCTCTTCCAGAGAAATTTTTGAGATATATTAGGTTGAAGTGGTGGGTCAATCAGAAACCAACTGCTGTGACAATATCTTTGAAAGGCTTTCAGAATCTGACTGGGTAGGGACTAAAGTGAAGTTTCGTCTTTGCTTCTGTTGTTCATAGACAGAGACATTGGGAAACTGAGAAAGTTTTCACAGTATTTAATCAAAACATTAATCTACCTTCAAAGTATTTAAATACTTACTTCAGTTATTGATCTAAAATAAATTTCTTTTATGGGAAATACTATTTCATGTAAAATAAATTCATAACTGGACCAATTCAATACAAGATAAAGAAAATAATAGCCATAAAATAAAAAGTTAGAAAATTGTGCGACAGCAAGAATTTACATATAAAATCAAACTCCGCAGAGAATTTTTTCAGCAAAGACTAAATCTGCTTTGTTATATGAGGCCATTTAACCCAGGGCCCCAAGCACCTTGAGAGTGGGTGCTCTTGCTCTTGCTGTGCCTCTCCCTGGGGATCTGGCCACTCATGCCCACAGCCAGCTTTTCAAGGTTTCAAGGTCTGGCTGCTGGGAATGAGATGGAGGGAGAGATCTACCAGCAGCCCCACTGGGTTGCTCATCACTCAGGGGCTGCATTTCAGCCCCAGCCCTCCCTTTCAGTCCTTGCCTGAGCTGCACTGCAGGCATCCTGATGCCTGGCATTGTACCCTTGGTCTGGACCCTGACCTAGTGACAAAACTTCCCAGCTCAACCTGAGACCTGCTTTGGCAACATGGACTTCTCTGGTGATCCAGACCCTTAGGTGGCCCCAGTCAGCATCTGCAGACCTGCCCTGCTCCCCCCACTTGGGTACTTAACATCCCTCAACTGCTCCCACGTCAGTGAGGCCACTGCCCTACTGGCCTTGCTATCCCACTCTTGCTGTAGCGCTGAGCTTTGTGCTCATGATACAAAACCACATTAGTTGTCAAGAAAATTAAAATGATGGCCTTAGAATTTTCTTTTTCTTAGACATTATATGCAACCTTAACGATAACAGCTTTTTTATGTAATAATATCTGATTATATTATATTCACAACCTGCAATTACTCCTTTTCATGACATTCTTCCTTTGCCTAGCTACTGTGTTAAATTATTTTTCTCCCCTATAATGTGAGATAAAATAATTTCATTGTTGCATCATGCAAATTCTCTGCATAGCATACCTTGTCTGAGACGCTCTTGTTACTAGAAAATCTTAAAAGCTTTCTTTTCCTAATTGATCTTTTTATTTCTTGTCAAACTTCCTTCTTTCATTGATGATACATAGAATAAATTTATATGCACAGAAGTTGCGAAGCCAAAATAACTGACTGTTCTCATATTTCAGTGCTTTAATCTGAAATTCCATCTGAGAATCTATTAGTAGATTATTCAACAGAAGATACAAGGTGGTGCAAGGATGGAAGCATATGCTCAATTTTGGCCTCTGGAAGCACTTAGTCGGAAGTCAATGGGACTGTTCTTAGTCTTCAAATTAAGGCATATGCTGAAATTTTGTGTCAGAATCTAGTTGATATATAAGTACACTTAAATTTAAGTACATAAATAGGTCTCGTCATGATTATTTGGGTGGTAGTACATAGCTGGTTATCAAAAAGGATGGGGGAAATCAAGCTGTATGAAATGAAAACTGTTTCCACTGAAATTTTTTCCATCTATATATTTCAATCATAATATGACAGGTTATTTGTATTACAAGCACTTTATGATATTAAAATTAATATGTTTAGTTTCACAATTCATTTATCCTCAGTCGTACAATGATAAACTTCCCCACTATCCAGATTAACAAATCAGCGCTAATAAGAACACAGAACCCAATCCAGTTTATTGTCCTCAAACACAACATCCCCAGAAATTAACACATCTGATTTAAGAGGAAAGTACTTTCTAAAAGAGTAACAGTCATAGGTTACATTACACCATTATTAAATACTCTGTAAATGATAGATGAGTTAATACTATAAAACAGCAGTTGTGAAGATTAGGTTTCTTTAGACATAGTCTGAATATGCAGCCCCTAGAGAAGAAATTATTTATTATTTATAATACAAATAATTCACAGATAGCAGTGGTGGGATCCAAGTGTAAGAGGAAACATCAACCTCTTCTAACCAAATGTACCAGACACTTTTGGCCATAGTTGTTACCTCCAGCGCCAGGAAGCCTGTGATCTAATAATGCCCAATTGTTGCATTGTGTCACATTTGGCAATCACTTCATCTAGTTACAGGTGCCAATTCTGATTGTTTTGTCCATTCTCTGGCATCAAAGCAAAATCAACTCTAGTTTCTCTGTATTGCAGAGAATTTAAATACTTCAGTGTAAAATAATATTCTCACACTCTCCTGAGAAGACAAAGACATAGGGACACTCAGTAACAACCTCAAATCTCCTTGTTAAAGACCCATATATGTATTTAAAATTCTATATGCAGCTGGCAGAATCCACGACTAACTATAGACTGAAATAAATAAGTGTAGGCAGTTTATCAACACCCCAAAGAGAAGGCCAATGATTACTATGGGAACAATGGGGTTCCTGTTCCGTAAGTAGAACTAAAACCTGAGACGACAGAGTCCGAACACAAGAAAGATTGCATAAACCATCACAGTCTGACAGCCCTCTACCAAAATCTGAGATCAAACTACACGTCATATTTGAGTCTGATACCAGGGGGAAGTCAGAAGGAAGACTCCTACCTCCCTGCAGTGAGGCAATGACAAACCTACCCAGGGCTATTGCCAGTGCATTCCCACTTCTCTCCTGCCAAGCCGAGGCAGAGAAAATCTTTATCTACTACAGCAATGGACAGTTCTTGTGCTATTGCCAGACACCCTCTCTCAGAGTTATAGGTCAAGAAGGCAGTTCAATCCCTTTCAGTCCAGTGAGGTAAGAGCCCTGGTCCTCAACACTTATTTTAAAGTTGAATATCCCAGATCAGGTGCACAAGGACTAGATCCCCAGGCAGCAGCTCCCCTGATGACCATAAATCTAACTGCACTTCTTAATCTAACTGACCCTTTTTCTCCCTTGCCACTGTGACCAGTGGCAGATTGAAAATGACCAAAAGAAATCACTTCAGAGCAAAGTAGCAATTTACCCAAAAGTGTGTAGCATCCACAGAGAATCAAGTAACATACAGGCTATTTGTTTATTTTCCTTCGCCTAAAGCCCACTCTTTCCTTGCATGCTCAGTAATTCCCATTCAGCCCACTCACATTCACCTTTTGGCTGAAAGAAGCAGACTTCATTGCTACTTCTTCCAAACACTCCCCTCTAGGTGCTCCTGTTAGCTATTCCATTGCTGTCTTCCCTTCTATTGGGAACTTTCTGAAGCAAGGTTTAGTCTTTTCACCTCTGTAGTTTCAGCCTTGGATAAGTAAAAGTGTAACTCTGCCCTGCAGCTGGAAAACTGGATTTTCCAAGTTAACTGTCTAGCTGTTACAATCTGTCTCCAGATCATGTGCCTCAGTTTCCTATCTCACTCTAATTTCATTTTCTGTTTGCTCTCTCTTTGATAGTGTCCTCTGAATTCAATGCCAGTGGGAAGGATAGTATTAAATACGAAAATTAAATTGCTCCTAATAGTAATTTTTTTAAAAATCCTGATTTTACAATTATCATCTACATGATTATATCTAGAGTATTTTCCTCTTTGTGTTAAGCTGTGTTTTAATTATGTTAAGTCTTCCTTAAGCAGGCATTTATTATGGAATACAATGGTGCGTTAAAGCTAAAACATATTGGATTGTCCCTTCTCTGTTCTCAGGGACTGCTTTATGTCTAGCAGCTCACGTTGTTGACAAATATGATCCCAGTTAGGACCATGATGTTCTTCTGTGGCTGGATCAGTCTTGCCTTAGAGTTTTTCTTGAATTAATCTTATGCTTTTCAGCTTCTGTTTCAGAACTCAAGGGAACATTTTTCCTTTGGTGTTTTTTTTTCCCACCACAGCCCAGTGGGTTATCAGCAATGTATTCTTCTCTCAGCTCTGACTTCTCCATTCCATTGTTGTCATTACTGAATTTCATGTAGCCTCTTGTCCATGTTGGGCTACCACATTTCTAACAGCAAAGAGGACACAAGTAGGGGCAAGGCAGGTCTTGACATCCCTAACCTGAAACAGAGAGCTCCAGATACCCATTTCTCCTTCCTCAGATCTGCTGTTTTGCCCAGTCAGAGCAGTCACCCCTGGCCTACCATAAAACTCCTACTCATCTCACCCAGTGAACTATAACTCATTTTTCACATCAGCTCCCCAGATTCCTCACATCTCCAGTGTATTAATAAGTCCCTTATTCATACTTTTACTTTAAAATCTTCTAAGCACCCTAAAGGTTATGACTCCTCACAATATTAAAATATGAGGGGGGTGTAATTTTGTAATTTATTTTAAAATTGTATACAAAACCCCATATATGTATGTTGAACATCCTCCTCCTTTTTACTGTTACTTTGTTCAGGTTTGGGTCCCCAGCAATTCACTTCTAACCTCTTGCTCACTACATTCCTCAGGATTCTGGCATTTGATGCCAAGATCCTAGTGACAGCTGAAGTCAAGCCCACACTCTTCTGTGGCCCTTCTTGCAGAAACCAAATATTTGTGGCAGGAATAACAAGTAGACTCTTCTTATGAGGAACACACACAGCCAGGACTCCAGGAGTTGAAAGAGATGATATATCCAAAAAAAAAACCCACAAACTGATCTATAGTAATATTAAACTTAGGCAAATTTGGAAAATCTTAAAGGTCTCCAGACACAACTGTACCTTGTCTTACATTAAAAACGCATGTAATTATGCACTTTAAAACATATTTCTTTGAAAATAGTCTGTATTTTTTTAACAAAATCTGAGGTTTAGGCCCTGTTTTTTTGACATATTTTGTGCCAGTACTAGAAGACATGTGTATGAGCAATACGGCTGGATACATCTATGTAGCTATAAATTCCTCTGAGATCTTTCTCAATAACAGCTAACCCAGTTAGCTCTGTAAATTTTTTCCACACCATAAAATAAGCCCCTTCCCTTCCTCCTCTGGCATTTTTGATTATAAAACTCAATTTCTGTTTAACAGACACTATTAAGTCAAGAAGATTTGTTCAAAAAGCTACTCTCAAAAAAAAATACACTCACAACTATTTTGTCCAAATCCATAGGCTTTTTAAATTATTATACCCAGACTGGATTAGTGACTTGTAGATATAGTGACTCAGCTGCCTTTCCTATTTCTCCACCACTCTGCATTATTGTCACACTCCACTGTGACAGGGTATCATCACACACATTGGGTTTAGTAAGTGAATCTTGTCAAGTGAGCTGCAGTCATGCCAAAGGCTCAGAGGCTTTTTGCAGTCAGCATTCCTTTGGACTGCTCTGTCAGCAGAAACTGGAAGAAAAGCTCTCACTTATGTTTTGAATCTGGGGCACCGACTACCTCGAAACACTAACTTGATGCTCAAATGTTGTGCACTGAAAAAAGGAAATGTTAGTTTTGCGAGTTTGGCTTTTACCTTACACATATCACTTTTACCATGACTTCTCGTCTCAGAGGCGCTTGAAAGGAAGAGAACTATCAACAACAAATATGTCAGTCCCTGAAGAGTTGCAGTAAGAAAACAAAAAGAGTAGTACCTATTTCATTGTGCTAAATTACTTGCAGATCAACTTCAAAATAGAACTGTTTACTGAAGCGTTTCACTAGACATTTCAGTAGGGGGATTATGCATTTGTTTTAAAGTGAATGTACAGCTAGTAGTGATCCTCACAACTGAATACATGCAGGAACTGCATGTTGAAAACTATTTTTAAAACAGTTAAACATATATTATACTTAATGGACCAGAATCTCTAATTGGAGTTGTACCCTTTATACCACTCAGTAGCCAGAAGTCCCTTCCCGACCAGGTCCTTCATTTCTGAAACTACAGAAGCTGCATTGTACATGTTGAGGTAAGAGAAGAACCGCAAAACATAGAGAATTTATTCCTTTCCTTTTTGCCTGCTCTCCAGTGGTTTGTGTGCCTCAAAGCAGGCAGCAGAAGAACCTGATCCTAAATAAAAAAATCTTCCTGAAACTTCACTTGCATTTCTCTGTGATCTATGACACCAAACAGAGTCCATCTCCAGATATTTACTCTTTTGTTTCTCGCATTTTTCCATAAACAAATTCAGTTGCATAAAAATTGGAACTTTTCTTTCTTTAAAATTCAGTATCTTCCTACTGCATGTTTCTTGCTGAAATGTTCCTCTTCAAATATGGCAAGTGTATGATGACACAAACAGAAAACCATCTTATTCAGAGGTAAACAAGGATCATTGATAGAAAAAATATTTGGCAAGATTGTATCGCATTTGCTACTTCTTTAGCCAATGTTTGCACCCCTGTTGACTCAATTAGGACCAAACTTCAAGACGCAGCACTAACAGAAGGAGAAATATAGGAAGCAGTTAAACTCTGAAATTCTTTTTAAAGCTTCCTAGTAACATCTTTGTAAGACAACTTTAATTCTAACTGAATAATGCAGAGCAGTTGCAGAAAGTAAATTATAAATTAATAATCACAAGTCTTCACAGAGAAAACCTGTTTCTCTTTGAGTTCCATGTGAACAGAAATAGCAACATGGCCTACTTTGTTAGTCAAAACAGTTTGAATAACAAATAATCCCAGTGAACTCTTCACTGATGACATAAACCCTATGTATAAGTTTATTGCCAGTCAGAATCTGAAAAATTCGTACTGATTTGCCTTTCTTTAAAGCACACAATCACAACACATGCACACTCTTACATACACATACATATAGGGAGAGTTTTTATGCATATACATGAATATGTGTGCATGTAAATATGTATTAATATCTTACTGAATTATAATTTAGTAATGGGAAAACCTAGACTTCTTCACTGTAGCTTCTACTCCTCTGTTTTATGAAAACTGATGTGAGACACACTGGCGGAGAGGGAGTGAAGGCATTCAAGTACAAGCCCATTTAATTCACTCCATACAGACAGTTCCACTGTGCTCAGGAAGTTTGGGCTGATTCAGCTGAAACTATGGTCAGTGTCCAAATGACCTGGCATAAACTTAATTCCATCACATCCTACCCATGCTGTCCCTTCTCCTTGGAAGTCAAACTATTCACAGATGCCTTCTTCCTTCGCTGTCTCTTCTGTTGACCCCAGAGTCACATAGCCCTTGAAGGACTTAGCAGGCAGCTTTCTCCCCTTCATTCTTTCCTTCTGTTAGGTTTGGACCAGGAAAGCCCTGCCTGCTCCCTTTCAGTGGCCAAGACATGTTTTCATGGGCCTTGATTGCACCCTCAGACTGAAGGCTTTAAAGGGGTAGAAATTCCCCAAGGCAACAGAAATTAATTCAGGCAGCATTTTTGAAAAAGCAAAACTAAAAGGCTGGCAAATATTTTCCTGGAGAATGTTCTTAAGCATCCAGGAAAATAAATCTCTGGCACATAGTTAAAACTATTTCACTGACACATAAAATTATATTAAGCTCTGGTAGTTACACTTATGATTATGTAAGGAAATAAAATATTTTTTTCAATAAGTAGTCAAGGTTTGTTCTTTTCGAGGAGGCACATGCATTTGAATTTGAGAAATCAATTAGTGATTACAAGACCTTATTCTAGAAAATGCATATTACTATATTAATGACATGAAATTAATATTCAGGTATTTAGGATTGATTCCTCCCATTTATCAAGATTTGGATTGAATAAAATGTGGGAAAACTAGAATACAGGTGCTAACATATTTGCCTATTACAGCCACTGTTCAATGTGAGCCCAGGCTCAACTCCACACAAGCTTATTTATAGCTGTAACAGAAGTGTAACTGGTCTTTCATAACACTGTGCACAGAATCATTTTTAGATGTTGTTCATTTCATAGCTGAAATGAGAAAACATAGAATACTTCATGTCTGTTGGAAATAGCAGCAACATATGAATATATTGTCATTCACTGATGTTTAAGCCTCATGCCTTATCAATGACCAAGATAAATAGCCAGCACCATGTTAATCTTAAAAAAGAACTTGACTCCATGTCATGAAAAATTCTTTCTTTCAAGTGATGGAGTTTACCCTGTAAATTATATCTCTAAAGTAATGGAAGACATAACCCATGACACTGGTGGGGGAAATTAAATTAAAGTCACTAATAGCAGGTCAGCACAGTCCAAGCAGAGGTAATAGAAGTGACCACATCAATGATAAGCAGACCTTCACTAGGCTGTGGCATCTGTCTCCCAGAGACTGTGACAAACATTCATCTGTGTGGCAAGCAATTCACAATTCAGGCACTAGCATGTTTATAGTGCAGCCTGACACTGGCAGACCCAAAGCACGCCAGTCTTTCTCAGCAGGATGCTCTAATTCCCTAATGAAGACCGTTAAGACAAGTAAAAATCTTTGACCCCAGTCTCTCTGCTAAATCAATCTGCCACTGCTCCAGATAATCTTATTTATTTATTTATTTACTTACTTATTTATGAGCATGAAAGATATTTTCTGAACTAGTACAATCCCCATTCCTCCCAACAATGCTGAGCTATTGTACTTCTACCCTGCAGCAATAAAATAAAAGGGGAAAAGGTAGGAAATATCAAGAATAGATTCTGGCTTGGAATTGTAAAAGACCCAGTGTATGCCTTCCCTAAAGACTTTAACATCACTACAATAGCCATTGGCTATATAGCAGGGTGAGACATTAAGGTAAAATGGACTCTTGCACGTCATACAAAGCACGTCTGAAATTCAGGGCCTGATTTATTTCCTAGCACCTGAGCATGATCACTGATCTTTTGATGTAAACCTAATAATGTAATAAATAACATATGTCCAGAGAAAATGCAGGTTCCTATAAAATACAGGGATAAAGGGTAAGGTCATATTCGACTACCTCTTTTCCCTGCATTAAAACAACTTAGTAACACACACCACCATCATTACCAAATATTTTCAGCAAGAATTAGGAATACAGACGGTAGAAGTAAGGGCAGTAGGATGACAAAATGAAAGTGCTTGGCAAAGTAAGTGTGTAAGTAAGTAAATAAATAGATAAACTTTACGGTATATGAGCCTTTGTTCAGATAATAAAAGAGGCTGAAATAAATGCTTGTTTACATTATCCACAGGATATATGTGGTCTTAACCTTTTAGTCATTATGTTAAAACAAACAGCATATTAAAATGAAAATTTTCCCAGAGTTACTGATTTGCAAAGTACAATAATGAACTTTATATCCCTTACTTACTCACACTACTTGTTTCCATTTAAATGGTGATTAGGCTTACTCAGTACTAATGATCATTTGGCAGTATTATTACATGGCTTAAGAATCCAGAGGTACAACTACAGGATAAAATGCTACTAAAAATGCCAGTCAATATTTTCTGGTGTTGTAGTAGACACTAGTGCTCTGAATTTGACATTTCCAAATAGCATCCTGGCACAAATATACCCTTTGTGCCAGGGCTCAGGCAGTCTTCAGAGGCAGAGCCTCAGTCTCTCCAGCTCTGCAACACTCTTTCTCACTGCTGAAAACTTCCTCCTGCTGACACACTGTATCCCCCTGCACTCGCTGAGGACTGTCCAAAATCAGCTATAAACTGGTATCGGGTCCAGACCACACTGATGACAACAGGAGTACTGAAGAAATGGCTGGCTGAAGATGCACAAACAAAATGAAAAGAAGGCATACTGTGGAGGGTAGGCAATACTCAAAAAAAAAAAAAAATTGCATTAAATAGTTAATTAATTAAAGCCATCTCAAAGCATAATTTTGCATTTTCCATAGGCTGCATTCCAGAGCTTGCTAACATACAGATTCTATTAATTTAACTTTTAAAAGTTTTAACTATCAGTTCTAGAAGCCATAATCTTCATAAGTAGTATATATCTTTTTCTCAAATAAATATTCTGACAGAAGTATTGGACTTGCCTTCCAAGAAGGCTAAAGAAAAGATGTATCACAGTTCTCCACAGTGCCTTAGAACTAACTCATCTGAACTACAAAACTAATTGATATAAAGCCTCATTGTGCTTCCAGAGCAAAAATAAAGACTATCTTAACATGTATTTCAAAAAGAAAGTCATTAAGGCAACTTTCCAACCTTCTACCAACCAGATGACTAGACGACCAGAGGGGCAGGGTCCAAAGTGGCGATGCTAATGCCATC
>WEKW01032825.1:8727-33213 GCA_013389905.1 Sula dactylatra | reverse complement strand
AGATTATAGTTATGCTGAAAACAACTATATATGTTATATCATATATCTAAGTTTTGGTATGGATATAAGCTACTTCTTTTAATTCAAATGAATTTTTCTCATTTCTTGTCCCTAAAAAAATTTCATGTTTTCCCTATTGGTGGGTGAAAATAGCAATTAAACTGATACACAACATACATTTCAGATTAAATATGGATAGTGTTGCTTTCACACTGAAATTATAGAAGAAAATATACTCAAGAGGACTTGATTTTATGAAGGCAATCATGCCATAACTCATGTCTGCTGCAAATTTGACACATTTCTCCCTCTTCTCAAGATATTTATGATTTTCAATGCACAATAACTCCCTTTGGATTAGTATTCTTCCAGATCCATCAAGCTTGAGAGACCAAATTTAATGCATGATTTCCAGACCAAATATATTCAGCAGCTAGGTGGGATAAAGGAATAAGAGGGAAGGAAGTATTATCACTGTTGTTGTACAAGCAATTGACCCTATAGCCTAGTCAGCAGAGGTAGACGATACTGAGCTTTGTGAAGCTACTGAATCATACCAGTGTCAGTATTCTTATCAACAAAAATTAAACATCAACAGTAAAAATGTGTAAGTTTTGGGACAATGAAGATAACAAATATATTACAACTGTAACAGAACATGAAAGTAAAAAACCAACCACCATCTTACTGCTGCATTCTGAATATCAGACACAAGAATCATCATTCTGTGCATCTGATTGTAGTACTACTTCATCAGAGATCTATTGGAAAAATAGATCTTTATGGAAGAAATCCATTAAAGCCAATGGAGAATGCAAAGGTCTTTGAGGTCACTACTTACTTTATTATGAACCATGGCATTAAGGATTCAGTAAGTGCATGAATCTTTTAACTTTACCCTGGAATTAAGTTCTCTCTACTAAATGTTCTAGAAGATGTTAGAAGATTACTAATAATGTTAATATGTCCATGTTGTGCTTGCTAACCCTGTGAGACGTTAGTTTACTCTGTATTATATTTGGAGAGGTTTCTCAGGGTTTATGAGAGTCTCTTATCCTCAGGGTCCTCTCCAAGGATATCCAAAGTCATTGAGCTAAAGCAGGCATGTGAGAATATGTGCAGTATCTCTTTTATCATTATCGAGATATGTTTCAGCCATGAGTATAGTGTGAAACTGAAACACAATTTACTTATTAAGTACTACTTATATTTAGTATATATTTAGTTTTAATATACATTGACATCAGAGAGTTTATTTCTGTTCTAAATTTAAGTTATTGGCAATGCCAGATTACTGCAAAACATTAAAAAAATCAACAGTAAAATGATGAACAACAATTCAGCTTTGTAAAGTCAGAATTAAGAAATGTGACTTTGGAGTTAGAAACTAAATTTTAGTTTGTTTAGAACAGCTCATAAGAAACACCAGGTTTATTCTCCTTTGCCCTTTCCTAGAAAAACATTCTTACATCTAGTTGTACAAACCTTTTTTGCATATTAATTTGGTGTTCTGGAAGAAATGCAGAACTTAACTGAAGACAAAAATCTGTAAACCTTATTGGTTGTATGTAATAAGCTCCTTTTTTAAAAAGTAATTCAGATACTTGTTGCATCCAAAAAACCCTTTTATTAAATTGTTGAGATATTAACTATTCCAGACAGGTACAGCTATATCAAATTGTATGATATTATTTTAAATTTAACCTCAGTAAACTTTATTGTTAATGTTCTTCTGTATACAATCATATGTAAGTAGAGTTCCCCTTATATCTTCCCTTGCAACAAGAGTGAAGTGAAGCAGAATATCACAAACAACTATAGTAACTTATTTTAAAGTCATAAGGTAGTTTTTTGAAGTCTGGTAATATATAGATTAAAGCTCGGTCTTGCTGAGGACTTTTGTATTCTTTAAACAGGGAAGAATTTAATACCAGATCTTTTACAGATGTCTATATGTGTCACAAATAAGAAGAGAGAATAAAAACCCTGCTTAAAATTTTAATAATAAAATTCATATTTTGTGAAGGAATTGCAAAGAATTTATTTGTTAAATTCCTTTTAAGTGTTCATATCTCGGCTTTGGAGGATTGTCCACAAAAATATGATTTTGATCTATAAATACATATCATGCAAAATTCATGTACCCATTATTTTCCATAAAGCAGAAAATATATAAACCAATATAAAATCTAAACACCCTCTTGTTCTGTGATAGGATATAGTTTCAAAGAAAATAGATCTTATTTCTTATCTGCAATAAAATAACTTGAGAATCATAGATCTGAGGCAAACACAGAAGAAACCCTTGAGATTTGACCAAGATTAGCTTTGAGATTTTACATTTAAATATGAAAAATAACAAATGAAGGTGATACTCCAAGATACTGGAGGAAAACAAAAGAAAAAGTCTGCAAACACATGTAAGAACCTCAAGATTTCCAACAAATCTATAGCTAAGTGTGCTGGTTTTGGCTGGGGTAGAGTAAATTTGCTTCACAGTAGCTGGTATGGGGCCATGTTTTGGATTTGTGCTGAGAACAGTGTTGATAATACAGGGATGTTTTCGTTACTGCTGAGCAGTGCTTACGCAGAGTCCAGGCCTTTTCTGCTCCTCACCCCACCAGTGAGTGGGCTGGGAGTGCACAAGGAGTTGGGAGGGGACACAGCTGGGACAGCTGACCCCAACTGACCCAAGAGATGTCCCACACCATATGGCGTCATGCTCAGTGTATAGAGCTGGGGGAAGAAGAAGGAAGGAGGGGATGTTGAGAGTGATGGTGTTTGTCTTCCCCAGTAACCGTTACACGTGATGGAGCCCTGCTTTCCTGGGGATGGCTGAACACCTGCCTGCCCATGGGAAGGATTGAATGAGTTCCTTGTTCTGCTTTGCTTGTGTGCACGGCTTTTGCTTTACCTGTTAAACTGTCTCTATGTCAACCCATGAGTTTTCCCACATCTACTTTTCCAGTTCTCTGCCCCATCCCACTGGCGGGGGAGTGAGTAAGAGGCTGTGTGGTGCTTAGTTGCCAGCTGGGGTTAAACCACGACTCCAAGCAATTGATTCTAAATGGAGCAAAAGTACTATACATAGTTAAGGCATAATTCATCATCAAATGAAGGGACTGGAGGTTTTCCAAACCTCCAGATAATTAACTAAATGCACAAGTTTACAAAGTGTAATGATATGTAGACCCATGAACTTTTTTCAGGGGCAGTGTAAGCTCCTTTCTCTTAGGTGCTTCATGCACGTAGACTACTGCACAGCACTTAAGAATTTATTTTTCCTAATAACCTTTTGCAGACCCCTGAAATGCAGTGCACTTATTCTCTCTAAGGCTAATACTATATTGATAAATTAAATGGTACTAAGAAACTTTTCCAAGCACTGAGAAGCTTCATCATTCATATTGTTAAATTTTCAAAATTTTTGACATGGACCAGTTAACATTGTCCCAAATATTTCCTGACCATAGCTCAGGAGATAACAAAGTAATGCATTATTCCTAGTTGGTAATTTACAGTCAAGTACCTTAAGATAATGAGATATTTTAGTAGTGTGGATGGAAGTCATTCCATGCAGTCTGGACTCTGGACTACAGAATGATCTCTTCACATTTAATATGCTGATATAGAGCCAGGTTCAGAGTTTCAAGATTAATAGTTTCAACTGTAAAAGTGGTATCGTCAAAAATAACTGATGAAAAAGTAAAACTAATGGTTTCTTCTACATTGGTGGAACAATGTCCAAAACTTTTAAAAAATAAACATGCAGAATAGTATAGAGTGAGACAATGAAATTCATTACAAAATGAAATCGTAATGTACGAATACCTTTTTTTCTAGTTCTAGGTAAATTCTCAGAAATGTCTTTAGGAAAAACAATTTTTCCATGGAATAAATTATAAGCAGGCTCAACATAAAAGAAAATATTTTCCCTGTGCTTCAAATTTCATTATGAATCTATTAATAAACCTTGTGTTTACAGTCACTCTCAAGAATTTGAATGGGTCTGAGTAGTTTTCAAGAACTTGTGTACAATAAGAATTTCTGAACAGACCGAGAAATTCCATGTGGACTTTTTTTAAAAAACAAAGAATTCAGACCTCACCTTTAAAATCCATTAAAAACTGAAAAAGATGCTGGGTAGAAAGATACCCCCAGAAAAGATGGCTATCAATTAAAAACTTTGACAGAGTTAAAACCGATTAAGAGTTCAAATCAGCGACTAAAGAGTCATTCTGTCTCTGTAAAAAAAATACAGAAAATTCATAGAAAATACGGAAACTATTGAATGATCTTTTCCTTTGTAGCCTCCCAGTTTGTGGTCATCAGAAATTTAGGGCATTGTTCATAAGGCTAAGTTTCGATTATTATTTTTTAGTTGAGACTGCTTCTGTCAAGACAGTGAACTGCAGCTAACTGGCAGATGTAGTATCTCCTGGTTCTGTACAGGCTGTTGATGACTCCTCTGACAGAAATCCATGAGTGCTAGCTAGATCACATTTTTAGAAAGTTGCAGAGAGTTCCAGACATAAAAACTTTTATTTTTATTTTTATTTTTATTTTTATTTCTATTTTTATTTTTAAATGTCTGGATGAATGAATAAGTTTATGTGTGAATGCCTGTAAAGAGCAAAACATGCAAAAAACTTTCTTCCTATACAGCCTTCTGCAAATTCTTGTTACAAGAATGTAGGATGAATTTCTTTTTTTTACTTTCTGCACTCTAGATTACCAATATCAACTTAAAGAATGAGCTTCCTACAAACCTTGCATACAAAGGCTCCACCTTAGGAGGAATATTTTCATATTGGAACATTTAATACAATATATGACATTACCAACTAATGATCTATAACCTTCACTGCACTACAAATGGTAGGAGGCACCATGTCTATTTTCAAATAAGAATAAAATCTTAACTTTTATTCTGAGGTGAAATAATAAAATGAAACCTCCAATTGCTACTAATTTGAATTAAGCAATTGTTAGCAGAGGTGGCTTCCAGGGGTCGATTTACACTTTAAAATTTACCATGACAGTTGATCATTCTTGTACACAGTTGGACTCAATGACCTGATGATTTTAAAGGTCTTTTCCAACCTAAATGATTCTATAAGTCTATGATTCTACACTGCGATTCTTTAATCTTGAATTTAAATGATTTTTATGTTTGAATGAAATAACATTATGAGACCTTATTATGAGATCAGGCTAAACTCTGATTTGGGTTTTTAGTGGAATCTATTCTCTCACATGCAATGATCTGGAAATGGAAGAAGTAGCATGATACAGTTTCTGATTAACATAAGAATGTAATTTTGTTCTTTAACACTAATCAGTTTCTATGATGCCATTAATCTAGATTCGCCATCCTTAATTGACTGTGGGCAATTCATAATGTGTTACATGAATAAAAAACATTAATGACTTCAACACAGATCCTTAAAAACACTTACGCAAGTTAAATCTCTTGGACTATAAGGGGAATTAATATTGCTTTTTATAGTGTTGCATAAATAACTGTAAATTTGGATTATAAATATCAACCCAAATTTAATTTGCTTTTACTTCAGAAGCACAAAAAAAAAGCACAGATTCCATTCACTCAACTAGAGCTGTGCATATGTAGCAATGTCAGTGGCTTGAATCTACACTATCAAATTAATCATCTATTTTGATTAACTTTGGATTGTTCCATCCTTGGATAAATGGTATGCGTGGAGCTGGTATCTGTGAATCAAAACTGGTGTAATCTCTGAATAAAACAGAATTACAAAAGTGGAGTTGATATATGCTCTGTGGGAGGTATGGATGATGAACAAGAGTTTAGAATCATATGACCAGCAATTAAACTGAGCCCTTTCATTCTTGTGAAACGATACTATAGTACTTCCTCAACAGGAATGAAACAAATTGATTTCCAAATACGGCAAAGTGAATGCATGCTCTGTACTACAATACTGCACATTTGCCAGCTAATCAGAACTGAGCTTTTGATCTTGACATTCTCTCTGTCTAATGCAGAAAATAATGAATCTGTCATATGAACTTGAGTAGACCAGTTAAGCCTCAACCTTGTTCCATATGTTTGTTGCATATACCAGAGGGAGTTGTGATAAGTAGCTTTTCAGCATATTACAGCCAGATTCCATTTCACCTAAGCTAGGTTTCTTCTGTGTTAAAATGAGAAAATCTATTTGCCCCAGTTGTCTCTAATTTTGTCTGAATCTATTTTACTCTCATCATCCCTCTTCAATCAGTGCTCCCAGAGGCCAGTGCATATCAACACCATAAGAGCAGTGTCTTGCAAGGTCTACAATTATCCAATGAATTGATATGTCAGGCTAATCGCATTAAATTGCAGCTATATCCTTTCAAATGGATTCCCCAGCTCCAAATAATCAACATCACAGAGAGAAAGGTTTTCAGTTTTAATTCTCTTTGAGTAGTCAGAATGAGTCCTATATCATTCTCACAGCACAGTATTTAGCATAACAGTGTTTGAAAACCCACTTATTTTTAATCCAATTATTTTGGTTCCTGGGATCCTCACAAAAACAACACACTTCTTCAGCCTTAAATTGTAAGCTAATTACCACGACGGTTTCCTTAGACCATAAAATACACATTAGAAAAAGGCTACTTTAGTCAGAGATAAGTTTGCCAGCAAATCCTTAAGGGATGCAAAAGAGAAACAGGATTCATTCACCACCTGAGAAGCTGTTTCCAATTATTGCATATCCATCTCTAATTGATATTTTAATCCCTAAACCAGTTTTTAGTGTCTACTATTATTAACCTCCCAAAAGTTCTGATTACTATATAAAAGGTGGTAGTTAAAGGAACTAGAATGAAAATATCCTAAGTATTGCAAGTGTGTAACTTTTAGATGTTTTAAATACAAAATAGAATCACAACAAATTTGAAAATATCCTCAGAAAATCCTGGGAACTTTCATATCCAATTTAAAGCACATGCATTTTTCAGAAAATATTAAATAAATACATGGTAAATTAGGTTTTGTTGCATTATTTTAGTAGTCCCAAGCCATCTGCGTCTGAATAGCTCCTATTAGAACAACCTCTAAGTATATGGGATTAGTATTTCAAGTGTTCTGGATACATTATGAGTTGAAATACGTATAAAAAATTAGACAAATGAGTAGGCATCTGTGAACATAATGTTAAACAAGAAAGTTTAATTTCATTCATGCAAACTCCAGTGTAGTAGATATTCTACAGTATTCTAAAGTAGCAGCACACTCATAATTTTTAAATTTAAATTTTAAGAAGTAAAAATTGCACTCTAGAACTTAGGTGGTGGTGATATTAAATTAGATTTCTGAAACACTGCCACACAAACAAAAATCTTTTCAGAATTCTATCATAGAAAACTCCCAGTGGCACTGTAGAAGTTATGGATGATACATTAAGTTGAGAATACTCAGAATCATTAGCTGAATGTCAGCAGTAAGTTCAATGTCATTTAAGTGATCACCAGACTACTGAGAAGAGTGGACACAGCTTATGCTTTCAAAGGTGTAAGGTGTCTTGAGAAAATATTGTATATAAATCATTTAGGAAGAAGACCTCTTTCCTTCCCCAAAACAACTCTAACTTAATAAAGTCCACCACAGAAGAACTGAAAATTCTGTGTAACTGCTCAGATACTTGACCTTACAAATGTATTTCCCAAACTGTTCAAACAAATAACTGCGCACAAAGTAAATCCATTCTGTGTCAACAGCACCAAACTCAAAGAAAAGTACAGCAGCAACTTCATTTCTTTTAGAACCAGTGTGCTGGTTTTGGCTGGGATAGAGTTAATTTTCTTCATAGTAGCTAGTATGGGGCTATGGTTTGGATTTGTGATGAAAAAAGTGTTGATAATACAGGGATGTTATGCATGATGGACCCCTGCTTTCCTGGAGATGGCCTGCTGGTGGGAAATAGTGAATGAATTCCTTGTTTTGCTTTGTTTGCGTGCACAGCTTCTGCTTTACTTATTAAACTGTCTTTATGTCAAGCCACAAGTTTTCTTACTTTTACTCTTCCAGTTCTCTGCCCCATCCCACCAGGGGTGAGTGAGCGAGTGGCTGCATGGTGCTTAGTTGCTGGCTGAGGTTAAACCACGATAGTCCTTTTTGGTGCCCAGCCTGGGGCTTGAAGCGTTAGAGATAATGACAGGTTTGATTGGAATGTGCTAGATAGAATTTATAGCTGTTATTGCTGTTTAGCTGTTAATTGACAGGCTCATGTGCTTGCCATGGGGCTTGCTTGCCTTATCTAGTGCTCGTTAGTGGCTGCTTTTTGCTTTCCCTGCTTGCTGTACTGCCATACTGCTGGTCATCTCACTCTGCTGTGCCTGGAGCATTTTGATAACAGCAATGGCCAGGTGCCTGGGCTGGCAGATGGCCAGGGCATTGCTGCTGTTTCTGTGCTGCTCTGCTGGACAGGCTGGAACTCCAGTGTGAACTCGAGTCAGAGGGACTGTGACGTGTAGACGAGTCCACATGGCAGCAGGACACCCTGAAGCGCCTGTGGCTGTGGATAAGTCCATGCCAGAGCAAGTATATCTTGAAGCATCTATACCGCAGCAGGTATACCTCTGAAGGGATTGTGGCCCAAGGATAAGTCCACACTGGGGAAGGTACACCTTAAAGTATCTGTGGCTGTAACTAAATTCATGCTGTAGCAGGTACACTTTGAAGCATCAGTGGCTGTGCATGAGGTCATGCTGGAACACCTCAAAGTGTGTGGCCATGTTTAAGCCCTCAACAGAGCAGGTACGCACCTGGAGGGACTGCAGCCATGGGCAAGGCCATGTTGGAGCAGGTTAACTTCTGAAGGGACTGTGGCTGTGGGTAAGGACACATTGGAGCAGGTACATCTCTGAAGGCATTGTGGTCCATGGAGAAGGCCACGCTGGAACAGGTGCACCTCAAAATGACTGTGTCTGCAAATAAGGTTATGCTGCAGCAGATATTCCCCTGGAGAGGCTGTGGCTTGTAGATAAGGCTCTACTTGGAGCAGATACTCCTTAAAGTGACCACAGTCTGTGGGTAAGTGCAATCTGGAGCAGGGGCAAAGGAAAGAGTTCATTGCAATGTTAAAACAAAATGGTCTGGTCCAAAGGGACCAGGGGTGGAGACTGTAATGGAAATACCTTTAAATTGTTGCAACCTAGGATTTGAATTGCATGTTATGTGAATTGCTATGGCAGGAACCACCTGAAACAATGGAGAACAAACCTTACAAGCAGCAGTGCAAGTGCAGCAGTGACCCGACGGGAGCTGGCTTTGGTGTTCAGTAACTCCACAAAACACACCACACCTCCTGTCCTGAGTGACCACCATAACAGATGGAGCCCAAATTCATGGACTCCGTGGACATTTTGTGGACATTTTAAAGACATTTTACAGGGGTGATGTATAGACTAAGGGAATGATACCTCTGTATTATATCAAAGGATGGGAAGGGCAGTGGTGGTTAATAAGGATGTGTTGGATAGTGTGAGACCTGAGCATGATGTAAATGGTATGGAATAAGGGGTGGAGAATGTGCTGGTTTTGGCTGGGGTAGAGTTAATTTGCTTCTTAGGAGCTAGTATGGGGCCATGTTTTAGTTTTGTGCTGAGAACAGTGTTGATAATACAGGGATGTTTTCGTTACTGCTGAGCAGTGCTTACGCAGAGTCAAGGCCTTTTCTGCTCCTCACCCCACACCACCAGTGAGTGGGCTGGGGGTGCACAAGGAGTTGGGAGGGGACACGGCTGGGACAAACTGGCCCAAGGGATGTCCCACACCATATGGCGTCATGCTCAGTGTATAGAGCTAGGAGAAGAAGAAGGAGGGGATGTTGAGAGTGATGGTGTTTGTCTTCCCCAGTAACCGTTACACGTGATGGAGCCCTGCTTTCCTGGAGATGGCTGAACACCTGCCTGCCCATGGGAAGGATTGAATGAGTTCCTTGTTCTGCTTTGCTTGTGTGCACGGCTTTTGCTTTACCTGTTAAACTGTCTCTATGTCAACCCACGAGTTTTCCCACATCTACTCTTCCAGTTCTCTGCCCCATCCCACTGGCAGGGGAGTGAGTAAGCAGCTGTGTGGTGCTTAGTTGCCAGGTGAGGTTAAACTATGACGACCAGACATGAAGAAAAAGGTAAAGATAGATTTGTCTCCCTTCTTAGGAAGACAAGGTTAGACCACTTCTGTAGGAAATGGCACACCCAGCTTCCGTTAGGCTGGATCTACCTCTGATGGATTCATCTGCTTTCCTTTTAACATAAGGGTACTGTGCAGGTTTATAAGTTTAGTTGTTTGGATGTACTAGCTGGATACCTCTACCTGACAATTAATCACTAGATAAGAAAAAAACAGCAGAGGGGGAAGGGAGATGAGCTTAAAACAGGGACGGGAAGAAAACAAAGGAAAGAATATGTTCCTAAAACATCTTTAGCCTCTTCAGGGCAGAACCATCTTGATTTGGTGTTTTTTTTTTTTTTTTTTTTTTTTTTGCTTTTTTTAATCCTGAATACATTTGGTTTTGTTTATACAATTTTTTTTTTTGCTTTTTTTTTATCCAGAATACATAAGTATCACTTAAACATACATCAGAACAATAGATTGTATGCACAGAAAAAAAGTCTCAGTGTGATGATTAATAAAGCAGTAGTCCAAATCATTTCTACATTATTCTTTAGCAACACCTTATTTTGTATCAGAGTAGAAAGGCCTTGTACAGTTTAGTTTAAAAGTGACATGTCACTATGAAGAAAGATACTTTTACATCACTGAAACACACATACATCTTCTAGAACAATAATGTCTTGATGTCAGCTGACACAGTTGAATGGCATTGTGACATTAAATAATAAAGCAATGAATTTAGAATATTTGTCATCCCATTTTTTTAACTACTTTCCTACCTGGAGCACCTCACTAAGTGACTCTCTCATTAATCTTATTGTGAAAATTGAGATAAAAACAAATAAAAGCCACACACCTGCGTTCTGGAATTAAGCTATCTGAAAAAAAGAAGAGGAGGGCAAACTGCAGCTATAAAGCAGGAGAGCTTCCCTTCAATTACATAATAAATTCAAGGGAATTGCCAAGAGGATGGCAGGTTACACAACTGAGGAGTAAGAGAAAAAACAAGAAAACCGAGAAATAAAGACATTCGGTTACCAGATAGGTAGAGGTATGTTAACACCTTGGGAGGAGGAAGGAAGCATTAAGAATCATTCCACCCACTAGCGTTTATTCCTTAAATTGTGGGTTTGGTGTTGGAGGAATTTAAAACATCCATTAGCCTTTCACAGGGACAATAGGTTATAAATTATTACTTCCAGGGAAGCAGTAGAAGAAAAACCAAGTCTGACATATTTTTAGAGCTAATTTAAAGATTTATATTATAGTTTAGATCATACAGCATCTTCTTACATTGCAAATGAAATTAAGAATGTAGATTTTGGTTCTTCTGATTCAGGGTGATTAATATCTCCTCATTGAAATCTATAGTGCTATTAATAATTGTCATTTGTGCTTTGAGAATCAAGCACATGGAGGTGTTATAAACACTAAATAAAATTGCCATGTATGCTCAAGGAGTGGCCACAGAAACTGTCCTTACTATACAATTTGTTTTAACACAGAAACGTTGGGAAAGTATACATAAAGCTCATTATTAAAACAATCTTTTAACATTATTTTTTCTTTAAAAGGGAAAATGTGTCTCTAATGGCTCACTGCAATGAAAAAATTGACACAAAAATGAGTATTTGACCAAATTCTTCTATCTGTCACACTGAGCCCACACAACTGGTTCTAGGGGGGACAAGAATCAGAATTCAATGCATTACTTTAACAAATGATAAAAGTTTCTTTCACTTTTCTCTCTTGCTCTGCTTTTGTATTACTAGGTTTTCTAGTTGTGCCTTTTCCACTACTTTTTCAGTCTTCGAAAATGTTAGGAGTTTGCTGAGAAAGGAAGCTCTGCACCACCCCCACTTCATTATGCATGAAGGGTATAGATTTCTGACATCTCAACAAATAAAGATTCAGTATTTGGCTCAAGCTACAGAGCATATTTTTTTCTAGTTCTTAATGTGCTGAATTTGGTACCTTGACTGGTGGCCATCAAACACATGGGGATTCAGCACTGTAAATCAGGCACAGAGAGGGAAGCGAGAACTACTAGCCAGTGGATTATATGAACAGAGCTGTAGCTGCCCTGAAGTCTTCAAAAGAGATTTTAAATTCAATCCCAGTCATGTGTTATCCCAGCACAGAAGAGTGAATTTCACCCTCAGGGAGCTTATACTAGCTCATATAGTAGTCTTATTGTGGAAAACTCACTTCAGCCTCAATTTACAGTATTCCCCCTCTCTCTTCTTCTCTCCACTTCCTATCCTCAGGCCAACAAAAGGAAATCTGGTTTTTATTTCTCAGCACAGCATTTGTTTTCACCTCTGACACACACCAAACAACCTCTACAAGCAAGCGCCACGTTACCAGCAGTGCCACGCTTCTCACCTCCCAGTCTAATCACTCATGGTCTGCAGTGCCTTCTGCCCAGCTCACAACCAAATCAGCGACACCTCTCCTGATAAAGGCTTATCAAGGGGTTTGATTCAGGGAAATGAGGAAATGCACAAGATCATAATCCTGACTCAAATGGAAGGTTATCTTCCCAAAATTATAAGGAACACTTTCCTAAAATGGATGTTATACATCTGTGTATAGCTATGTGTCAGAAATCAAAGACAGAACAACTTTCCTGTAAATGTTGTGTTTCAGAATCACTTTTGTTTAAGCAGTAAAACTTTTTGAGTATAACAGCTGAGTTAAACATAAGCAAATGGAAAATAACATTGAGCTAAGTTTCTATGACTAATCAGTGACTCTGTATGAAAGGAAAGTAAAAAATAGTGCTAAACCCTATGCAAACTCTGTTTTCAAAGATGTCTTAGCCTGCAGAGATGTGTTAATTGAAAAGTCTTATGTTTGGACCTTAATGGGATTTACCTTAAACTGAATATTGAAAGTGGTGCTCAACAGCCCCTTGTTATGTGCTTCAATACCATGAAAAGCAAACACATTCAAACTTCCATATGATTCTGTAGAACCATGGACCTGTGACTTAATAAACATTCATATCACTAGCAATTCAAGATAGACCTGATTTTTTGATTCATTATAAAAACCATTTTCATCCTTGCTTTAATGCAAAACCAACTCCCAGCTAACCTCAGTTCTGCCATTCCAAATTTTGCTCATTTTACATTACCTTTTCAGGCATTTGGAAGCTCAAGTCCCATAAAGGTTTGTGCTCATGCTTAGCATTCTGCAAATGGATTTGCAAATGGCCTCTCTGAGACCATTCCTGTAGTTAAAACTATGCATGGTAATGCAGTTGGATTAAATATCATTGTTCTAAACACTATATACAGACAGCTCCTCCTCAAGGACATATAAGCTAAATAGACTAAACAGACAGAGTCTTGCAGGGTAAGCAGAGGCACAACAACCTGTATTTAACTTGTAACATTGCTACACTTCCACGTATGAAAGCCTGACTTGTTTTTGTAAGCATTTTTAAGCATTGGTCTAAAGTGGTCTGACTACTGTCAGCAAACTCTGTTTGAAAGAAGAGTCAAGTGATTTGCCCAGGTTGCTAAAGCAGCTGCTTGGCACAGCTGGGAATAGGACTGAGTCTCTGGAGCTCTATGTATTAGTGTGCTTCAAACTTTGACAAATTAGTGTTCTAGTAATAAACACTGAAATCTTAAGTATATGTGTGCTTGTAGGAGCAAAGCCTTTTTTTTAATCTGAGATCTTCCACTCATTGATATGGATCTTGTCATAGTCCATCCAAGTCCACAACATCTTTCTGTTATGTGACTGCCATTTTCATCTCTCAGATGCTGACTACACATATAAGTAAGTAATCTGTTTCTGTATGCGGTGGGTTAGCTTTGGCTAACAGCTGCTCACTCACTTTCCCTCTCAACAGGAAGAACATGGAAGAGAAAGCCCAGGGGTCAAGATAAAGACAGGGACATCACTTACCAGTTACTATCACGGGCAAAACAGGCCTGGCTTGGGGAAAATTAATTTTATTGCCATTAAAATAGACTTGGGTAATGAAAAGACAAACATTAAACCAACTCCTTTTCTGCCCCCTTCCCCAGGTTCAACTTCAGTCCTTCATTCCTGTTTCCTCCATCCCCCTCTGAACAGCACAGTGTAATGGGGAACAGGGGGTTACGGTCAGTAAATAATGGTTCCTCTCTGTCTCTCCTTTCTCTTCACACTTTTCTTCTGCTTCTCCATGGGCTTCAGTCCTTCAGGAAACATCCAACTGCTGTGGTGTGGGGTTCTCCATGGGCCATGGTAGACACCTGCACTGGTGCCATGGAGCACCTCCTCCTCCACCTCCTCTGACATTGGTGTTCCCTCTGCTGTTTCTCAGTCTTTTCACTTCCTCCTCTGCCTAGGTGGCATATTTTGCACTTTCTTGAACATGTTTTCACAGAGGGCACTTGTCTGAGGGGCTCAACTATGCCCTGGTGCATCCATTGGAGCCAGCTGGAACCAGATGGGTCTGGCATGGGGCAGCCACAACCTCTGCTCAGAGGGCCACCCCTGCAACCCCTCACTGCCAATGCCTGGGCATGGACACCAGATACATGCTGCCAGACTGGCAAAGACTCTCCAGCCAGCTGCGTGATGATCATTGCCTACATTCAAAACTGATTTCAGGCACTTAAAATGAAGTCTAGGTGAACTTCAGAAATTTCAAGCCAAGAGCAGCCCTGAGAAGAAGGACTTGGGGCTGTTGGTTGATGAGAAACTCAACATGACCTGGCAATGTATTCTCGTAGCCCAGAAAGCCAACCATATCCTGGACTGCATCACAAGAAGTGTGACCAGCAGGTCGAGGGAGGTGATTCTGCCCCTCTACTCCACTCTCGTGAGACCCCACCTGGAGTACTGTGTCCAGCTCTGGAGCCCCCAACACAAGAAGGACATGGACCTGTTGGACTGAGTACGGAGGAGGGTCACAAAGATGGTCAGAGGGCTGGAGCACCTCCCCTCTGAAAACAGGCTGAAAGAGTTGGGGTTGTTTAGCCTGGAGAAGAGAAAGCTCCAGGGAGACCTTATAGCAGCCTTCCAGTACCTGAAGGGGGCCTACGAGGAAGCTGGAGAGGGACTTTTTGTAAGGGTATGTAGAGATAAGACAAGGGGTATGGTTTTAAACTGCAAAAGGGTAGTTTTAGATGAGGTATAAGGAAGAAATTCTTCGCTATGCAGGTGGTGAGGCACTGAAACAGTACCCAGAGAAGCTGTGGATGCCCTGTCTGTGGAAGTGTTCAAGGGTGGGTTGGATGGGGCTTTGAGCATCCTGATCTAGCTGAAGATGTCTGTGCATATTGCAGGGGGGTTGGAACTAGATGATCTTTAAGATCCCTCCTAACCAAAACCATTCTATAATTCTATAAAAAAAAAGGCCTGTTCAACTACCAGTTCACCTCAGACAAATCTGAATTTGCAAAAAGTACTTTCCCCTTGTTAACCTTGAAAGAGTCATAAATATTTTTGGCTTACATTCTCTGCGTGTCACAAAACTAGCAGCCTGGTACCTCAGCTTTTTTATTTAGCCTAAACCTTGAGTGACCACCTTTGATTCAAAGAAACAACCCAAATATCCTACAATCAAATATCTTTACATGATCTTTAAAATGATATTTATAGCCTTGCCTAATTTGGATCCAATAATGTTGATGTTAGCTTTGCAGTGTGTTGAATTTAGTACAAATTACTGGAACAGTACAAATAAATGTCTTCTTCCAGCTCATTGACCAGCTTGTACACTGCACAGTCAACAAATTATGCCAAGACTGATCAGATAGGTTGATAGGTCAACATTTGATAACCACGTTTTCATTCTTACTCTTCATTTTGAAAAAGCATTCAGAAGACCCCTCCCCCCTGAAAAAAAAAAAATGAACCCATAACCAACTAGATAAAACCCACAATAATCAGTTTCAAATGACTGGAAAGGTTGAGGACTTTCCCCTCTCTGAACAGACATCTCCATACCCAGTAACTGAAAACTTGCCGGTAATGTTTTCAGCAACTAGATGTTGCTGTTGTACATTAGATGAAGACTTATTAGATGTAGTTTATAAGTTATTTTAGGCAGCTAGGATGGGAATGATAAAGGTCTTTCAGTGATCTAATATGATTTAGTTTTCTTTCAAATGTGTTTAAAAGTGTTATCAATGCGGTCTTAAAGTGAGAGCAATCTGATCTTACATGAGCTGAACATTATGAGGTAATGATTTCAATAAATACAAATTGCAGTAATGAATTGTTGACAAATGATCAGGTCATAAATTTAATGCAACTCAAAATACATTGTGACAAAGCTGAAAACAGATAAAAAGCTTCATTTAATTGTATACATCAATTCACAGATATTTGAATATGTATTTCACTTCAGTAAGCAAACTTGCCCTAGCCTGATTTCATACTTCATGTAACAATTGTGTTGATTTTTCAGAAAAATTCAGATATTATCAAAAGACTACACCAAAAATAGATATGGATTATTTGTATGAAGAACAATGTGTCTTTATTCAGTGATTATGTGCATCTTCCAGGATATGTATTAGGAAAGGAGCTGATGTGCTTTCTTCAAACCCTAGCTCGCTCTTCTTTTTTTTTTAATGATGGTGTTTATGTTACCATAGATATAGCAGTGGAATTCTATATTCTTATAAATAGACTTGAATAGATCACAGAAACCTCAGAAGTATTGAATATGCTAGGCTAGAGGCTAAATTAGAGGTATGTCAGTTGTATATTTAAACCTATCAAAAATAAAGAAGCACTGAAATGAATTGAAATGCACCATAAAAGTTATTTTAAACAGTGCCCTGTTTTAATAATATTGTTCATGTCAGGGAAGCAGAAATATGCCTATAAGAAAAATACATGATCTATTATGTGTTTTCCCAAAACATTCCCTAAAACAAAACATTATCCTTGTTTTTCATTAATAAATAACTCCAGAAAGAAAATTTCCATGTTTCTCCATTGGGTTCAGCAACTAGATCCAGAAATATCATAACCTCCCCAAAAGCTATATAATTAATTATTGCTGATATTTTACATTACACAGTTATCGGGGAGTAGCGGGAGAAGGAAAAGAACAGAGATAAATCTGTGAGCAGAGGCAGGTGTCCAGGACTGCTTTTCCCATGTCAGTGACCTCTTAGCTGTTCTTTTGACATCACAAATCCCATTGTCCTTCCTGTGCTCCACCCAGCACAGCAGAATGTCCCCATTCAGAACAGCCCTTAAACGTCAGCACATTTTCCGAGGATTTGGTCAGGAGGGCATCAATTCGTTGTCTCAGTGCTGGATAAGGACACTAAACACCAGGCTATTATAGAGTAAAGTGGTGGGTTGATAAGGTTTTAAAATAAACATCCTGGCCTGCACTTTCAAAACTTAATTGCAATTCCCTTCCCTCAAGAGAAATTTCTCTACTCCTATTTCCTATATCCTGTTAGGCTGCACAACCAAGGGGGGAGGAATGAAGGCACATTCACTGTGTCTCTGTGGGCACATCTGAGCTGGATTTCTGCTGGTGTTTCTCTTTTCCTGAATTGTCTTCAAAAGGCAACTCTGCAAGGCTGCACAGCAAGGTGGCACACCTCTGTGAATTTGAGATTCAGCTGCTGCAACTAACTGTGAAGGTAGTTTGGCCCAAGCCCACAAGGGTGCTTTTTTGATTCCTATCAAAAAGCAACTGTTTTAAATGACAATAAGATCATTGAATCCTTCTGTGGATTCAGGACCCCAGTTCTTCAAACAGTCTCAGCCTACTATCTAAGCATTGATACATGGCAGTTAAAATTTTGTTGGATTTTAGACTGAATATCTTACTAATAGAATTAGATTTTTTTCTATATATTGATCAATTTTGCTTTCAATTAAAGTGTAAATTTTGTGGTAAATATAACATTTGGGGACCACAGAAACATGCCAAATAACGTCATCATACTAACAGTATCTTCAGTAACTTTCTAACTTCTTTCACATAGCAAAATATTGATTTTTCAATAACTGATATTATTTTTAGACAGCAGAGCACCTGTATGTCCTTGCAGGGCTGCAGCCTTTCATTTTCTTACTCTGTAGCATTAAAGGAGGCATCTTTCAGCATCTCTTATGTAGTCAGGAAGAAAGTAGGGCTAATTCTCCAACAGACAGAAAGAACTGGCAAATAACTACAGCCATGTCAGTAGATTCAAGTCCTGACTTTCCAGGCTGCTACAACAACTAAAAACAACATATCCATTTCATCCATGCTCTGGCCTGAAGGTTCAGAAGGTGAGAGGCAAATCTTGCTATGTATAAACACTCATCTACAGTATATTTGACAAAGAAATTTTATTGTCTTAAAATGGCTTAGCTTCTACCACCCACAGTGTAGAAATACAACAGTGGAGCTTGTAAACCAGTTTCCATCCTGTTCTAATGATAGTTTAACAACCAGAAGAACTATAAAGTTTAAATATAGAATTATTTCTGTTTACGCTTTTAACTATCCCTGGTGTTACGGGGATTTTGGCAGTTTACATAATATCCTCTGAACAATAGAAATGTGCAGTCTGCACTGGGTGAAATGATACAGCCATCCTTTAAAGGATTAAAAGTTGTAGCGTTTTTGTTGATTCTTTGAAATTGCAGCTAATCTTGTCTTTGATATGCAATGCCTGTGTTGGCAGCCTCTTGATGCTGACAGCATCTAGATTCAGTTCAGGAGCTCCAGCTTAAATTTGTCACTTCATCCAGACATATAGGCACCAGACACTACGGTGATGTCTCTGCTAGTAAATAAAACAGGGTACAACGGCCAGCCTGCTGAACAATGGGATATTTAAATAAGAAATGTTAAGGTGAGTCATGCATCTGAAATCCTCTCTTTGCCTCTTGAGGATTTAAGTCCTAAATGAAAATGTACTTATATGATACAAGAATTTGGGGACCAGATTCCCTTCTGGCCTTTACGTAACTCATGTCCTAAAGGAGTTACCTCCTTTAAATGTGACTGGCTAATAACACTGATGTTTGGCTAATACTTAGCAACTTCCCCTGAAAATTATCAGTGTTTTTTTTCTTAGCATTGCACATAAAACTCAATCAATGTTAGACTAATATTTGAATTCACTCATTTTTTTCAACATTTGAAGCAGAATTTGGGATTTAGTTTGACTCTTTTGAGCAGGCTTATCAAAAGGTTGATCTAAGACTAATTTTTTCAAGTAAAATTGTGGTCAGCTTTATACCTTCATAGAATTATCTTGTACAGTATTTATTTATAGCACTGACTGGATGAATGACATGTATATTAACCACACTGCCCTCAGCTCACAGTAGGGTTTTTTGTTTTGATTTTTTTTATTTTTTTTTTCTTCCCATACTTCATAATAATGCAGATCCTTCACAGATGTATCTGAAAGTACAACCAGACTGTCCTATTGCTAAGCTCTGATAAAAAAAAAATGTTTATTGTTTTCTCACTTTAGAGAGAGCCTATATTAGATGAGTCAATTTCATGATTTCCTTGTGGAAGTATGAACTGCTATGCTTGAAATTTGGTCCAAGGTCATGTGAAGCACAGCCAAGTCTCACAGCCTGAAAGGTCAGAAGGAAGGTACCGAATCTCCAGCCTGCTCAACAGAGACCTCAAGACTTCTGGTTAACATTCTTGCTTGAACTAAAACTTTGACATCTTTTCTGACTCAGACCCCAGTGACTACAGTAGAAGTACAGTGAAGTAAAGCCCTCTGAGAGTTGGTTTTGCTCTCTTTAATCACCTTTTCTAAACCCTTAGGATTTTTCCTTGGAGCACCAGGCACACACAGGGTACAGGTTGAAAACCACTATACTAAAATACATCTTCCGGAGGAAAGGAAACAAAAGAAAACACCAACCAATCTTGATTTAAAGAATGTGCTTTCATTTTACAGTTATAAAAAAGCCTGAAATCCAGATGATATTGCTTGACTTCATGTTTCATAAGAACTGTTTCATAGAGATTAAAAAGAAAAAAATATCCCTTTTCACTAAATGGTACGTGTTTTCTTTGGACTGTGAAAGAAAAGACAATGCACTTCCAGTGCTATCAAATCAAAGGTGACAAAATTGTCTTTAGAAATTAATTAGTCTTCCAAAGTTGGAGATCTGTTCAAGAACTATGGTGTTACGAGATAACATGGATAAAATGTATTTGGCCTATGTGTGCTCTTGGTTTATATCAGCACATATATTCTCCAGCACTAAACGCAGCTGTGAAATAGTCAGTGAAGGAAGAAGGCTGTGTGGTAGTGAGAGCATTTTTCCATTTCATAACCTGAAGCACATGTTTGCATTGAGTGCTACTAACAGGCAACCACAACTCCATCAGCCACTTCTTTTTCCCCACTCTTTTTAGCATTTCTAGGGATACTGTGAAAGATGCTGTTACTAAAGAAGCAACAAGAAAAAATAATTAAAAACTTCTCAAAAACTCAGTAAAAGACCACGAGCCTCGATATCCAACTCTTGTTATGCCCTGGTAAAGCTTATTACCCCAGGTCAAATGTGGAGACATTTTAAACTGTAATTTTGAAAGGTGGTGACAATTCTGTATCTCTGTGTTTATCACTCATACATCTGGTTTATATCTGTGCATGGTTATAATTTGTTAGCATCTTGAAGTATTTTTCTTTTCTTTATTATACTTGAATACACTGTGTCTAGATAGATGTCCTAGCAGTTAATTGGTGCAATGGAAAGGATTGCAAATATTAACATAAGACAAAGCAATATATAAACTAATCCTAGGAAGGTAAGGAAGTTGTCAAAGATTGTTAAAATACAGGGTGAATACAATGACAAATAGATTATAGGACATATAAAATCCTTTCACATCATTTTGATATAGGAGAATAACGATACAGAAATTACATAATTAATCAGTTAAAACTAAAGAGCTCAACTGAACTGCAGGGATGGAGGTATATCTATAACTTTTTTCTTGTAAAGAATACTTTACAGACATACCACATAGCTGCTTTTAAGCTCAAGGATGGCAAACAGTAAAAAAAGACTCATTTAGTGGATACAGTAAAGACATGTAAAGCTAAATCTAGTGAAACCTATGAACATAATGGGAACTGGTATGACAATAGAAACAAGAACTAAAACTCAGTGTTGTGATACAGACTATATGCAATGTGATCTAGTAAAAAGACACTGAAACTAAGAAATGGCAAAATTAGTCTGCCTTGGAATTTGTAACTGTTAAGTTTCATATCTAAACTTTCTCCTAAAACCTCTGGGGCACAGAATATCTCTTAGTGCTCCTACTACACCTCTTAGCACCAGAGTTAGAAGCAGCTCTTTTAACGATACAGTGTCACATGCATATCTCCAGTCCAACAGCTCAGCAAAAGATAAGTACTTTTTTTTTCCTTACATGCATTCACCGTTCTGCTCTTAAGACCACCCAGTAACAGTACTGTTTATGACACTATCTCAACACCTTAAAATCAAAGAATCTAAAACACTGAACTTGGGAGTGGGGGAAGGAGAGTGGAATTTAGTATTGATAAACCAGGTAATATCCTGACACATTTCTGCAGTGATTCTAAATTATTTTACAAATAGGGAAAATATGTTATAAAAATTGTATAACAGAGACAAAAATAAGTAAACCAAAATTTTGTTAACCAGAACAGAATCTTGTGTAACTAAATATACCTTGTTATAAGTAGTTCATATTTATTTATTCCATGCAAATTCATTGGTCAAGTATAATAAGCAAAATGATTTAATAAAAGTTTGTCCTGATTTGGGGGAGACTATAGTGATTATAATGAACTAATTTTTGAGTAAATATGTCCTCTCATGATGTCATGCAAGTTAGAACAAGGTTTTAGAACTGGTCAAAAAAGACATGCAATTGGTTATTTGTTTTTAATCTTAAGTACTGTATCTATACAAAGATTTTAAGTAAAAGTTGGAAATCCTTAACTTTCTGGTAAATAATAAAATACATCCAAGCCCACTGGTTCCTCATTAATCTACCCTAAATTCCTCTATCTCCCACACTTAAAAACATCAATATATTTTCAAATAATGCCCTCTGAAAAATTTATTGGTGTTTTGTCTGTTCTTATTTCTAGACTGGTATATGATATACACAATCTTAAAACACAGTAAATTTTGAAAGGCCTATAGAACTCTTTACCTTTATCAGAAAGCTGTCTGCATGTTGGGGTTTTTTTCCTTTCACTCACTGATACTGTATTGCCAGAAATGATGTCATGCTATTCATATCATTATCTCACAATAACACTTTTCTAGAGTAAACCTTAATCTCTTAAATCCAGTGTACAGTGGCTGTCCAAACAGAATAAATCTCTCTCTTTTTTTTTTTTTAATAAAAGCCAGGTGATAAATTAAGTGCTTCTGATAAATGAGAACTCCACAGTTCTGTGGATCTAATCCTCCCATAGAGAGAAATATTTGACCAAGCATAATGTGTTTCTTATGAGGAAGGTATCTTTCACAAAGGAAACAAAGCATGGAATTTCTGTAACATTCCTTGCATAAATATTCTTATAAATATATTGCATATGGAAATAATAATAAAAAGCCAGCTACTTTCATCACTCTTTTTGGCCCAGGAAACAATAAATAGGTAGGAATCCTGGCCAATTTTTTCAAAGCTCAGCATCTGAAGGTAGTCCTATAAATTCTATCTATGTGAAAGCAATTTTCAGAGGTACTGAGAATTCACAGTTCTCACTGATTCCCATATGAATATAGGTACTTATTTCTAGACATTCAACTTTGAAATTTTTTGGCATGTAATTCAGCTATATAAACTTAGGACTTGTCCCAATAAAAACATGAGTGAGATTTATCATTGCCTCTCCTGATATTTACTGTCTCTATCTAGCTACTTATATGGTCCCACCAGCATAGGTTTTGAGCACCTCCCAAGATTCAAAAATTAAAACCAATAAATCTTTCTCTCTTATTTCCTGTCTTCCCAGTCTAGAGAACACAGTTTGATTCATTTATTTGGCTTTGTGTTTTTTTCAGTCTATGATCTTGAGTAAAAGCTCAGGAAAAACAAAAAAAAAAAAAAAAGAAAAGGATGCTCTTTCTGAAAAATAATTTAGAGGTACCCAAACTAGCTTTTAAACAAGCAAGGCTGGAGTGCAGTTCAAGCTGTTTTGCACCTCTGAGAAGAAAAGTTTATACCTCTGAGTTGCATCCTGCTGTGGTCATGCTGTCTCATGCACGAATTGGCTCCTTTACAGCTACCTTGGGCTAATCCTACTCTCCGGTGTGGCCTGTAGAATAGAAATGCCATAAATTACATAGGGGATTTTCACTGGTTTGTTCCAAAAGTGATGAGGCCTGCAGCTGTGCTGTCTCAGGGGGAGAGCTGCACACGTGTCTTCTCTCCCAGACTGCTCATGCTTGGGCCAGAGACACTCAGCAGTGAATCTCATGCACCAGCCCCACTTCCTAGCCCTCACCTTGCTAACAGTGTTTCACTGAAATATCTTGAGCTGAGGGGTAGACAGGGATTAGAAATTATTGTGGAGGGCTGAAGGGCAGAAGCCCCAAAGGAATGTCCTGCAGCTAAGCAGAATGCTCTGAAGTAAAGCAGCATCTCTTGCTACAACATTGCCCTTCCATCATCAGGGAGTTTACCTGTGTCCTTCTGGAGAGTTCCCCAGTCTCCTCTTGCCCCTCTTCCCTAAGAGATTATAGTCTTTAGTTTGGAAAAGGGCTAAAAATACTCCTAGGTACCTTATAACCATTTTATTGCCTATAAAAACTATAATAATTAGAAAAAATCAATTATTGGTTTACATGTCTACACCAAAACCTCATGAGGGAGGCCCTAAACCCCCACCTGTGATCAGTGTGGTCAGAGAAGAAAATCATGGTGGTGTGTTCAGGATAGCATGTTGCTAAGCAGGGCCTGCTGTTGTGCTTCAAACAAATAGTGGTTTTCTTGGTTTATGAAACTTCATTCCTTCATTCCTGGGAATGGAGAATTGCATTAGTCAAGTCTGAGAGGGAAGAATTTCTGCACCAGCAGAGGCAAGTGTGTGTGCTGGTAGAAGAGAAAATACTCTGGCCCATGCAGATGGAAAATGCCTTTTTCAGGCATTTGGTAGCACTGTTGGGAAGGATTACCATGTTGTTACCGATTTCATCATAAGGCAGCTCTCAAGATAGGACTGGGAAGTTCAGAGAAAGCAATTTCTCCCAAGAGCTCTTTTCTCCCTTGACTGGCATTTTGTTTTGTCCCTCTCCTTCCTTCCTTCCTTCCTTCCTTCCTTCCTTCCTTCCTTCCTTCCTTCCTTCTTTCCTTCCTTCCTTCCTTCCTTCCTTCC
>WEKW01032824.1:1884-15516 GCA_013389905.1 Sula dactylatra | reverse complement strand
ATCATCTCTACATCTGTATGAGATGCTTTGATTTGACATCAAATGAGCGCACATGCTCATTTTACATGTTATTTGTTAAAAGTTTTGTTTTCTGATATGTCATTAAAATTGTGATTGTTAACATGAATTTAATCATCAATAAAAGCTTATGAGACCCTCTTTCATTAGAACTTTACCTGGCCCATGAGTCCTGTTAGATGAGATTTGTGGAAATATAATAATATACTCGTGGTACAAGTATTGTCACAATTAATCATACTGGGCTATTGGTCTTTTCTAATATATAATGTAAATAGCAATTAAACTGCGTAGAAAAGCTCTCCTTTGGGTATAAAAGCCCATCTTGATTTACTGAACCAGCACTGATATTTCTCATTCTGATTTAATCTCCAGTGAGGTCTAAGAAAACTTGCCAATTCATTTATTTGGGCTTTGGCTCATGTTTGAGTACTGCAGCTGTTAGAGATATACAGTTCTGAGCCTTACTTGCTTAAGACTAAGCTTTTATTTAAACTCAATTTTATCTATGTGAACTCTTGTATTTAAATGTAGAATAAAGCAAAAATATAATTGCTACAATTTTCTGCAGAGCTGAAATTAAAATATATTTTTGATACTTTTTAACGACTTATGTTGATAACTTGTAATATCAAGCCTAATAGTAATTTCTTCATGCTAGAATCAGTATACCTTTGGGCAGTTTCAAAGTCATATGTAATCGTACGGAATCCTGTTGAAGCACTAGATGAAATACAGTGAGGAATCATTAATCATAAGAAGAAACGTACAGAGGAAGAATAACCCAGAAAACTAATAACGGAACGCATGGAGTGTACTTTCAAAAATAAAGTGTGGGGGGGGAAGCTACGGATAACCTCAGTTTGAAGGCTAAGCAGCTTAGAAGAATTGCTGTTCAAAATTATTTTTGGTACAACATAAGAGAAAAATAGTACAACTTAATAATGTCCTACACTTAATGGGTGATTAAAATGATGAAAGTGTAAACTGTGAAGTCCAATCAAGACAATTTAGTAGCTTCTATATAGCAGTCTGCCAAAGATCATAAAATATGGACATGGGTTTTTTCCATTTTAAAATACTGGTATTTAGGCTCGTGCAAAAGCATTTTTTGTGTGTTTGAATACTAGAATATCAGATCATTAACTATTTAAACCACCTATGAAATCCTGTATTGTTACAGCACAAAGCTTTAAAGTGGTTTAGAATTTTCAGAGTAGAAAAAAGGTAAACTTCTAGAAGTTACTGTTTTTCTCCTGGAGATAATTATGATGCAGTGCAACAGTGGGAAAGTCACTTCCTTGCATTCTCATTCTCAGATACAAAAAACCCCCAACAACCAACCAATCAAAGAAACAAAAAAAAACCCAAAAAACCCCAAAACACTGTTCCCCTGCCCAACTATTACTAAAAATTTAAAAATTGGGACTAAGTAAGAAAGTAGTTCAGCACTATGTTTTTTACCTCTTTTAGTTTTGAGTTTTTTTATGATTAATTCAAACTGGCTGCTGTGTTGTTTGTGGTATTTTTAGATGGAGCATCGTCATCGAAAAAAAGACACACCAGTACCAGCTAGCAGTCACCATCTTTTTGTTCAGATGAAGAGTCTAATGTGCTCCAATCTGGGAGAGGAACTGGAAGTAATCTTCTCACTCTTTGACAGTAAAGAAAATCGTCCCATCAGGTACCACATGATTTTTTACTGGAATACTAATTTTACATAAGTTTTGTCAATATACACTGTAAGTTTTGATCCCGGTAAGAAATTTCACATTTAGAAACAAGCAGAAGTTAGTCCTGATTCAGGATGACTTTTTGCTTCCTTTTGAAATTCAGTTTCTATATTTAATAGATGTAGTATCATTTTAGATTTAAATAATGTATATTTACCTATTTCAGTTTTCAGTTGGTTTTGTTTGTGGAGGAACATATATACATCTTTGCATACAGAGTGAATGTTAGTTATGTGACCCGAAGGTCATTTTTCAGTATCTCCATTTTCTTCTCTCTTAATCAGTGCACATTCAAAACTTTGAACTGTTGCTTGCTCTGTAATACTTATGGGATGAATTCTTCTAGGTACGTGAGGCTGGAGGGCTGCCCCTAGTGAATTAAAAGCCTTTTTATAAAAGGAGCCTGTACTTCAGTGAGGAAGTGCCTGTTTTTCAGTGAAACAGTCAAACCCAATCTCACATTCACTTGGGGTTTGTTTGGCCTCTTTTTTCAGCTGGGAGCTGATCCTGGAACCATTATTCTTCTGTTGTCCTACAGCTTAAATTCTGTGAGACCCTGATTAGCTTTGGATTTTTAAATATTCAGTAGTTATTTCTATTCCCAGCACATTTTTGGCAAGAAAGAGAACATGGGATTGAACAATAGTGGAACCACTATGCATTTGATAAATATGAGTACGAGAGGAGACCAAAGTTAGTGCAAGAGCCTTACAAATTCTGTTTGACGAATATACCAGGAAGATTGAACCATTAAATGCTTGTGCAGTGGTGATGGTTGTGGTGAGTTGAACCTGGCTGGACACGAGGTACCCGCTCTTTCTCTCCTCTCCTCAGCTGGACAGGGGAGAGAAAATATAATGAAAAGCTCATGGGTCAATATAAGGACAGGAAGAGATCACTCACCAGTTACCATCACAGGCAAAACAGACTCAACTTGGGGAAAATTAATTTAATTTATTACCAATCAAATCAGAGAAGGGTAATGAGAAATAAATCCAAATCTTAAAACAGGCTCAACTTTGCTTCCTCCCTCCCAGCGGTGCAGGGGGATGGGGAATTGGAGTTATGGTCAGTTCATCACATGTTGTTTCTGCCACCCCTTCCTCCGTAGGGGGAGGACTCCTCACACACTCCCCCTGCTCCAATGTGGGGTTCCTCCCACGGGAGACAGTCCTCCATGAATTTCTCCAACATGAGTATTTCCCGTGGGCTGCAGTTCTTCACAAACTGCTTCAGTGTGGGTCCTTTCCACGGGGTGCAGTCCTTCAGGAACAGACTGCTCCAGCGTGGGTCCCCCATGGGGTCACAAGTTCGGTCAGCAAACCTGCTCCAGCCTGGGCTCCCCTCTCCACGGGGCTACAGGTCCTGCCAGGAGCCTGCTCCAGCATGGGCTTCCCACAGGGTCACAGCCTCCTTCGGGCACATCAGCCTGCTTCAGCGTGGGGTCCTCCATGGGCTGCAGGTGGATATCTGCTCCACCGGTAACCTCCATGGGCTGCAGTGGGACAGCCTGCCTCACCATGGTCTTTACCAAGGGCTGCAGGAGAATCTCTGCTCCAGTGCCTGGAGCACCACCTCCCCCTCCTTCTTCACTGACCTGGGTGTCTGCAGGGCTGTTTCTCTCACATATTCTCACTCCCTTCTCCAGCTGCAGTTGCTGTTGCGCAGCAACTTTTTCCCCTTCTTAACATATTTTATCCCAGAGACGCTACTGTTGTTTCTAATAGCCTTGGCCTTGGCCAGTCCGCGGGTCTGACTTGAAGGCAGCTGGCACTGACTCTATCGGACATGGGGGAAGCTTCCAGTAGCTTCTCACAGAATCCACCCCTGTAGCCCCCCCCGCTACCAAAACCTTGCCGTGCAAACCCAATACAATGGGAGATCACCTTCTGCTCAGAAGGCTCCCATTCATAATTTCTGCTGGTTGTTGGCCACTGTATTCTTCTCTGCTCTCATGATAGAACATGTTCCGGAGTCAACAAACATCATCTGCTTTAAGACTGCCCGCTAGAGAAATGAAAGACTAGACTTCAGAACAAAAAAAACACTTCAAATAAGACAGCTCACAAATATACGAAAAGAAATAAAAGCTACTGTTCTAAGCCTGTTAATAGGGTAAACACTGTTTCTCAAAATGTGTCCAAAGCCATGAATGTGTACTAGTTGTCATCTTACATATGGCAATAGGAATTTGGGGAACCATGTGGAATTTGTGCTGAATTTAACAAAATTACATCTGTGCTTTGTAGTTGGGCAAGATAACTAATCAGTGCTTTGAAGGAAGATTATAATGAGTAAATTGATTTTTATTGTTAATGAAATCATATGTAAGCAAGTATTGTTACAGTGTGAGCTGCTAAATACTGACACTTCATTCTGGCCTGCACTTTGAACATTAGTCACCAAAATGCAGTATACAGTAATTTCTGAGAATTAAATGTGCATCAGGGCACATCTTTTGTGTTCACTCCAGTGAATGCCACAGCAGGTGACAGATTTAGGAGAGAGCTGCAGACCTTGACAGAAAACAATTTGGGTGTTATGGATTGCTGAAAACAAGGTTATGGCAGTAGTGGTGGTATGAAAGCAAATGGATTGGATTTCATGTTCACTTGAAAGCAAAAATTCTAGAGCGGTTTGTCACATGCTTGCTGTGATCTGACCTTTAGTTATTGATTCCTGACTCCAGTGTCTGTTTGCAGCTGCTTTATTTTGTGTGAACTTCCTTAGCCCATTACTGGCAAACCTTGAAGAAGCATGTTGCCATGAATCCAAACTGCCTTCTAGGGCATGGGGGGAATGACAAGATGAACTTTGTGAAGGTACTTTGCAACCATCTGCAAAACAAACAAACATATACCCCCACAACAGCAAAACCACAACAAAAAACCTCCTAAGAAACACACAGAAACCTCTCCATGTGTTGAAAAAAGCTGAAACCAAGAGAGTTTTCACAAGAACAAATTAAACGCAATGTATGTCTATATCACAGAATGAAATCCAGAATGCAGAGGTGCCCAAGCTGGAGATTTATGTGGTCTTTCTGGACTAGCCCTGGAAGCGACATAACCAGGTTATTACGGAGTTAAACCAAAGCTAGTTGGTCTTGGTGCACAACAGTGTGGTATGATGTATAATTTTTACTCAATACAAATGGGTGGGATATTTCAGAAGTCTTTAGGCTCTGGCTGATGCATGCATGAAATGAACAGCCTCCCTCAGAAAGATGATGATTTTTGAGAGGAGACAGTCTCTGCGCTCCCCAGCAACTGCAGTTCATACCCTGCAATGATGGTGAAGCCTACTGGCAGTAATAGAGTTGCAGAGTCTGGATATGCAGACTCTTCTGCTCATTTCTGATGAAAGTGCAGGTCAAAAGCTGTGTGTGGCAGCACCTTAAGTTCTGACACAACCTAGCTACATCATTTGTGTGTTTGTTTCCTAAGTTGTTGTCTTATGGTCCAGTAGAAAAATGCAATGAAAATAATAGATTAAACTCTTTAATAGCACAGATAAACTTAAGGAACTATACATGATAATTTATTTCCTGAAACAGAAAGGTCTTCGTTTAAGAATCGAAGTATATCAGTATACATGACTTAAAATGTATTTCTTCAATTTGTTGCTTATGGTATTAGAATTTTGGGGTTTTGTTTCTTCGGACTTTGTTGCTTTTTAGCTCAAGTTTCAGTTTTGCAAGCACTATATGTGTACCCGGCTTTTCTCAGGTGGGTAATCCTGGTTGTTTTGAGATCATTTGAACGCATAATGTTAAGTATAAGCTCACAGGTACAACCACTCCGGAAGTGTGGCTTTATGTGGATTCTAATATAGTGTCCATCTGACGTAAATTGAAGTAAAGCAGGTGATCTCTGTACCCTCCTAAACAAAGAGCTCATTTGGAGAGACTGAAAATAGCAGAACTGAGATTTAATGATAGAATTTGTGTTCTAATATTTTTCTTGAGACTAACTTAGCTTCTTATCAGGTGGACCTGCAAATGTAAGATCTCTCTTGTATATCTGTTTCATTTTTTGTAACCTCAGGCTTATGCAATCAAAATAGCAGTTTTAAAAGTTTGTTGGAGGACTAGAAGCAACATTATCTGATTAATTTTTTGAACTGATTGCATAACTTTTTCCACAGCACTTTTTTTTTGTTTCTGTTACGTGTTTCATACATTCAGCTGTTTGGACAGAAACATTTGTTCAAGTATCATGATTAAAATGAACTGCAATTGTAGATACTGAGGTGGGGCAAGTCTCTACAAAAAGGAATAGTAAGTCTTTAGGAAGCTTAAGTACAGCAGCTCCCATCCTAGTCCAGTTCCAGACTAGTGCAAGCAAAAGCAGTCTTTGGGTAGGGTGCTCTGATCCAAAATGGTTAGGAACATTCAGAAGGAAATATAGCATGTTTGAGCTTACAGCTCACATGGCTTCTTTGTGCTACTGGCCTGCAAGGAACCACAGCATAAAAATGATATTTTGTGGCATTTTTCTTAGTGAGATTGTATTTAATGTATTAGTATAAATCTATCTGTACATTGCTGAAGAGTTTATACAGAATATTTTCACTACATTTTGGGTATTTATACATTACTGATAAGAGGATGTAATTTTTTCTAACACGCATAACCAATTTGATTTTGTGATAGTGACTTGGCAAATTTGCAATTACTGATTCTTCTGATCAACTGTAGTGTTGAATACTTTGAAAGGATTTGACTTTTCTCTTCATTTTTAAAATATTCAAGTTGTTAATAATGTGGATAGCATGTTGCCATGTGGAAAAGTCTGTGCTTTGTTAAAACAAGGAAAAAAGGTACTTGGTAACAGAGGAAATGGCCTCAAGTTGTCTCAGGGGAGGTTTAGATGGGATATTAGGACAAATTCCTTTACTGAAGGAGTGGTCAGGCACTGGAACAGGCTGCCCAGAGAGGTGGTGGAGTCACCATCACTGGAGGAGTTCAAAAAACGTGTAGATGTGGCACTTCAGGGCATGGTTTAGGAGACATGGTGGTGATGGGTTGACAGTTGGACTTGATGGTCTTAGAGGTCTTTTCCAACCTTAACGATTCTATGATTGTATAGGGAAGGTATGGTATAATAGTTGAGCTTTATATTAAAGTGCAAGAATAAGGTTGTCCTTAGGCCATTGTAAAGTTGTCATTTTCTCAGGCAACATTTAGAACTGATCAGACTTAGAATATAGTCATTGAACAATGAAGGGTATTGAAACTTTTTGTTGTTGCTATAGTTATAGATTCTCACAAAAAAAGCATGCCATAGCAACTGAGACAAACCAAGTTACAAGCAGAAAGGACGGTGTGTTAACAGGTCTTGCATTTGACTTAGTGGGACTAGAATTGAGTGTCTAATAAGTAAGTCCAATTACATGCTAAGAACAGATTAAAAGAATATGTGTATAAAGGTAATAAAGTAGAAAGAAATTTAGATATCAAATTGAACACCGTGTTCCTGAATGTCAGCACACAACCTTTCTCTAATTCGCGAGACCCATGTGTTTTGCTACAGGAACTAAGTTCAGCGAGTATTCTTTGCAGGGCTGGATTCTAATGTGATGCAATGTTAGCCACAGTGTGTCTTTGTAAAGACAATCAGAGGAGGAAAAGGAGAATAGTAATAATTGTAATTGCCTTTACACTTTATACAATGTCTTAATGATGATTGCTGTAGCTTAAGAGACAGTCCAGGCTCTCTGGAAGATAGGAAATGTAAGTCTGAATATTCAAAGGCAGAGCAAGAAACAGAGCATGGGTCTCTGTTTTCTTAAAGAAAAACCTATTAAAATAAATCTGTTTTTCACCTATGCTACACTCTTGTTCCTCTTTATTTAAAAAAAAATTAAAAAGAAAAAAAAATCTGAAGTGGTCACCACATGTTTTATTTTCATTATGAAAATTGCTTCATTATGAAATTTCTCATTGGTCATGGTATGTTCCTGTGGAAGGTTTCTAAATCCAGAGCAGAGTTTTCAAGTCACAACCAGACTCAGGGAAATTAAAAAAAAAAAAAAAAAAGAAAATCCTCCTCACACCGTAAAGTAAGTAGCCTGAATACTCATGGGGTACCTAAGAGGTTCAAGTTCCAACGTTTGATTAGCGTATATTTAGTACTTTATGGGTCAGGCTATTACCTACAGTGAGCATGTCTTTTACTTTCAGAACTGTTTTGCTTTGTAAAACAACAATGAAAATATAATTAATAGGGCACACTGACTGACTGGACCACCAGTTTAGTGTTCTTGTCTCTGATGTGGAGGAACTCTACAGTAAGCAGTTCAAGTCAGTATTCTCAAGCAAAAAGTATTATTCATTTGAGGCACATCCTTCACATTTCTGGTCTGACTGGGACCAAGCACCACCTTTTTTACTAACCTCCTCTGACGACTCCTACTCCAGAATTTCTCCTCATCTAGAATCTGAGCAGAGGAGAAGCCCTATGACTTTTACTGCTTCACTACTCCTGCCAAGAAAAGGCTGACTGACTATGTATATCCTGACTATATTACTGCACATAGGAATCTTTCTGCTCACAAAGAATAACTGGAAAAAATGAGGCACATTTTCTGAAGGGAAGCTTTTGAATTTTCTGGAACTTCAAGCTTCTCTTTTAAGCTGCTTTTTATAACCCTGTATTTACTTCCAATTACAATCACAACAAATATATTCATGTGCACAAGGGCAAATTACCAGGTGTTTTGCCTTAAACAAAGCCAATAACAAAATAATTAAGCCTGCTTATATATTGAGCACGTATATGTATATATAAACATTTTTTAAAAATTAGCAACCACATTCACGAATGTACATACCAAGTTACTGATCTATTGGTATACCAATACCAAACAATAGTATTGGTACACCAAATACCAACAAGGTATTTTTATTCCAAACGCATAAAGGATTGTTAATAGAGTAATGGCCGTTCCTTTGCCAAAGTGACTTTTAAATTTGAGGTCTTTCAACCTTCCTGCTGAAATCAGGACAACCTCCTGAATGAGCAGGAAGTAAATAAAACCAGGCTGGTTTTGTTTCATCTTGATTCTGATGAGAGAAAAAACAGAGTAATAAGTGACTAAACTAGAATGAAGCACTCCTCTTAAGAGGAGTCCGCTAGCCAGAAAAGCCAAGATGTTTCATCTCTCCTGAATCTATGAGATATACGTATACATGCACTGATTTCGTGTAACTTGCTGTAGCACAGTTTTAATACTGTGCAAAATGAGATGTTTTTGTGCACGCTGCACAGGAGATTGAAAATACACTGAACTACCCTATGCTGTGATCCAGTAAAAGTGCAGATTATGCTTTTGTGGAAATATTATAAAAGAAAAGTAGCCCTGAGCTAGTTCATTGTTTCTGGTTCCCGTGGGTTACTCCCTTTTACCAGAAACCCTGCTAGTTCCTTTAGCTCAAATCCCCGCCTAGCAGGCACATTTGCACAGAGAAAGTCAGGATCCAAGACTACTTCAAGACAAAAGGCATCCCTGGATAATGAGGAGGTATCCGAGTAATAATTTCCAAGGAACAGTACCAATAAAGTGAAGGTTACATGCGTTAAAAAATAGTATTTTAAGAGAAAAAGGCTAAGTAGCCTATCACCTAATGATAGATTAAAAATTATAAGGAGCACCTAGGTTGCGTGTAGCATATGATATAGCATTGTACTGAGCACACTTTCATTTACATACATTTTTTCTTTACAAAAATTCTATGTTGCTGAAAAACTACAACAAAGTCCAGTCTGAACTCTGCCTCTTTAGTCAGCGTTCACTCCTCCCAAAAATTCTGTGCTATTGGGATCAGGTAACTTAGTCTGAGATACAGTTAAAACTTATCCTTAAACAACTGGAAAAAAACACACACACTTTTTTTCCCAGAATGATATTAATTCTCATAGATAATGGTATAAACAAACCCCTCCCTTTATGAAGTGTTATTTATTCATAAAGCCTTTGAATTTCCATGACATTCAGAAACACAAAACATAAATATCGAACAATCAGATATTGTACATACGGGAGCAGAAAAACCAAGTATCAACTAATGTGTGTGCATGCACGCATGTACATAAAAATTCTTTCTCCCTCTCTCTCCAGCTTTTATATTTGAAATACATTGCACCATCTAAAATGATTTCCAAATCTGGTTTTAAACTGTCCTCCCAACCATTTCCCAAACCTAATTTGTTCTCTTCTCTGCTGTTAGAATAGAATAAAGAATTAAGTGTCTGGAAAGAACATGGAAAGGAACATCAGACGCACACATTGTATTCAACAAAAAACGTCCAAAATAATATTCCTAGCACGAAACACTTGCACAACAAGCTACAAAAAGAACCATAAAGAAGTTGAAATTAATTAGCAGATGGTTCTGAACTGAAACTTCTTGACCAACTTGACAAAATTCTACAATGAAATGATCGGCCTCACTATTGGGGGAAGAGCAGTGGATAGTGTCTACATGGACTTCAATTAAGGCCTTTGACACTGTCTCCCATAAGATCCTCCAAGAGAAGCTGTTGATATACAGGCTGGATGAGTAGACAGTGAGGTGGCTTGACAACTGGTTGAATGGCCGGGTCCAGAGAGTGGTGATCAGTGGTACGAAGTCTAGTCAGAGGCCAGTAACTAGTGGTATATCCCAGGGGTCAGTACTGGGTCCAGCCCTGTTTAATGTCTTATTAATGATCTGGATGATGGGGCACAGTGTACTATCAGCAAGTTTGCTGATGACACAAAACTGGGAGAAGTGAATGATACACCAGAGATGCTGCCATCCAGAGGGATCTCAACAGGCTGGAGAAATGGGCTGACAGGAACCTCCTGAGGTTCAACCAGGGGAAGTGCAAAGTCCTGCACCTGGGGAAGAACAGCCCCAGGTACCAGTACATGCAGGGGGGCACCCAGCTGGAAAGCAGCTCAGCAGAAAAGGACCTGGGGGTCCTGGTGGACACCAAGTTGAACATGGGCCAGCAATGTGCCGTTGTGGCAAAGGAGGCCACTGGTATCCTGGGCTGCATTAGGCAAAGTATTGCCAGCAGGCTGAGGGAGGTGATTCTTCTCCCCTCTTCTCAGCACTGGTTATGCCACACGTGGAGTACTGTGTCCCCATTCTGGGCTCCTCAGTACAAGAGAGACATACTGAAGAGACTCCAAGAAGGGCTGTGAAGATGATTAAGGAACTGGAGGAAAAGGCTGAGACAGCTGGGACTCTTTCACCTGGAGAAGAGAAGGCTCTGGGGGGACCTCATCAATGTATGAAAATACCCGAAGGGAGGGTGCAAAGAGGATGGAGCCAGGCTCTTTTCAGTGGTGCCCAGTGACAGGATCAGAGGCAATGGGCACAAACTGAAGCACAGGAAGTTCCCTCTGAGCATAGCAATTTCTTTACTGAGAGAGTGTCTGAGCACTGGCACAGGTTGCCCAGGGAGGTTGTGGAGTCTCCATCTTTGGAGACATTTAAAAGCCATCTGCATATGGCCCTAGGTAACCAGCTCTAGGGAGGTTAGATCAGATAACTTCTGGAGTTCCCTTCCAACCTCAACCATTCCATAATTTTGTGATTACATGTAAGTACCACGTAAAGGTAGCACAGAGAGACAGCTGGGTCAATTGGGTCTCCACAGAAATACAGTTCTTTACACATTCTTCTCCATCTTCCACACCTTTGAGTCAATAATTGCCAGGCTACGCCACTTAATCACTTGTCTTTGCCTGCCCTGAAGTTCCAAATGACTACAAATAATGAACTGTTCTTCACAACAACATGTGACATTCTTCATTAGCCAGAGGGCCAACCATACAGGATTCTTCTCCTAGACTTTTTTTGATAACTTCTGTAGCCTTGCACTGAGTATACACACTACAGCTTCATAAATATATTCTCCATCTCCTTTGTGGTCTAGTGTTCAACATTGTTCAGAAGCAACAAAGAATTTAACTATTTGTGCCTCCTGCATTTAGAGTGCTGATGTCTGAAGCACTGATTCTAAGTAAACTAGATATTGAAACTCAAGTGTAACCCACTTACGTGCTCAAAGTAATATGGAAACTTTGAGTTCTTGCTCAAGAGAGGTCACAGGGCTATCTCTGAAGGAGGACATCTTGGGTTTTCAGTAGTGAGCCTTCTGGGTAATGGAAATGTATTATCAGCTTGATTCAAGAGGTACCCAAGCCCTTCCTTGCTGTTGTTCTGTTAACAATTAACAATAGTCAGTTGTGTAAACTTTAGTTAGAGGGATGATTAAAAGTCAGGTTCTTTGAGCTGTGCTAGAACAAAGCAGATCTTAGGTTTGAAGATGCTGACAGAGGTGCAAAAAATGCCTTTAAACATTCTCTTACTACACAAAAATCCTTTAAGATTTTCATAGAATAAGGGGGAGGGGAGTATCTGTTTCTTAAAGGGAGAAAAACTGACATTATGGCTTTTTCTGAAAAACAAACAAAAAAATTAGAACACAAAGTAGTAAATATTGTGACCAACAAAATGTGGATTTCAGGTTTCAGGAAGTGTTTTAACGGATTTAAAGTAATAGCAAAACTGAAAGAAGAAAGGCATAAAAAGATTGATGATGTGTATGAACATCACTAAAGAGGTGAGTTTGAGAGTAAAACAAAGGAAGGGTAATCTTATTCTTTGATACAGTTTTGGTATGTCATATGGTATGGAGTTTACACAATCACTAGAGCATATAAGCAAAAGCTCACAAAATAGAAAATGCAGTTTGCTTTCATTGGCCTTTGATAAACAGCCTATTCCTCTTTGTGCTGCTTAAGAAATCTGTGCTCATTTAAGGGCAATATGATAGTTACAAACAAGGTTGTTCAAGGTGATAGGAAAAGGGAGGATTAGCATGTCAACTTTTCTCTGCTCCTCACACAGATGGGGCCAGAGGCATCAATCATTTGTGATAAGACGTTCATATCATATTGACACAAACAAAGTGTATATCAATGAAAGAAAATCTTACTGCACTCCATCTTACTGAAGTGCTGCCTTGAAATTGTCCTATTAATAGCATTGATATTTGGAAAAAATTATGACATTAAGAAAATGGTTTAGAAAAGACACTGCTACACAGGAATGGTGTGTCATATTGCAGACTTAGGAAAAATAATTTCTACAGCAGTATGTTGGCGTAACACAGAGACACAACCTCTACTTATATGTAAAGGTCAGCAAAGCAACTGGGACTTTGGGCAGGAGATGATGCAGCATTCTTGCGCATACTCATTAATGCCAAGAACAGGGTCCACAGTCTCAACTGAACAAATGCAGGCAGCAGGCTTAATACTCTCCATTCCATTTTTCATAATACACTGCCCAGTGTTGTTGGTGTATCCAAATTCTCTTAAAAAAACCAGTCAATATCTCTGGACAGCAACATGCTACAAGTATAAATACCGTCTTACAGAACCTACACTAGAAAGGTAGGTATTTCAGAGAACACTGGGATGTTTGATTTTTTGAACACAGTCATCTGGTAAATATTTTCTTTGGGGTTTTGGTTTTTTCATTTTGCTTTTTGTAACAGCAGAATATTCTTGTGGCAAGAAATAAAGTTAACAGAGTTTCAGTGAATAATGCACATTGTCTGAAAAACAGCTAAGCTGTTACTTTGTCCCTTGCAACTTGTTAAACTGATTCTATTAAAAGCTCATAAGCGAGATCTTTCCAGGATCTGATAAAAAAAAAAAATCAATATATTTTTGATTAAAGGATTGGTGTTCTTAGAGCTCCAGTGTAAATGGGCCCTCTGGCTATGCTAAAGTCATCACTGCTGCAACAGACTGCTGTATTGGGTAAATGATATGAGTATACATGGGCAAAAAGCACGTACTATCATCAGAAGTCTTT
>WEKW01032823.1:282-11834 GCA_013389905.1 Sula dactylatra | reverse complement strand
ATACTTGTGGTAATGAATGAGATTTTTGCTTTTTGTGAATATTCTTGCAGTACGTACTTAAAATTGGCCGGTTTGCTAAATGTTCCTGCCAGTAAAGTAATTTGCTGGAATACTGTTGGAAAGCAAATACAGAAGGGGTGTGAATACAGTTGAGGAGAATTCATTTGCAAATCAAATGGATGGTGGAAGAGTTGCATTCAATGAATTCAACAAAGACACTGTCACAATAAATAAGAGAACATTTGGCAAGAATAACCTTTGCAAGACTTGCAACCTCTGTTCAGCAAAGGTATCCAGAGATGTAAAGTTCCTACCTCCATGCAGATTTTCATCTATACCAACAGATGTAGAATTGGCCTATTGAACAGCTTGCAGAGCTGGATCACTAGACTAATATTAACATTTGAAGCTAGAACTGAAATGGTTTTTCTGAAGAGAAACCATTGTATAAAAATTAGCCATTGTACATAGAATGAGGTAAAGTTATGTGATGTTTTATTCTTATTTTATCCTTTGTTAAAAAAATGCACGAGGTACTACCATTATGGTCATGAAGGTGGGGGAAAGAAAACCCCAAAATTTGTGAACTCTACATTAGCTACAACTTGCTGTAGGATACTTATATTCCCACTCTCCTATTCAGGAGAGCACAAGCAAATAGTCTGTGACATTAAAAAAAGAACAGGAAACTATTTTCTCCTAAAAATCATGATGAAACAGAAACACCCCTGTTTACCTTATAATTCATGGCAGTAGGAAAGTCCACCCCACCAGTTTTGGCCACTTGCCTCAGGAAAAATTTCTTCTCCACAAAGACTGGATCATTGCTATCTGTCACTAGTTGCTCATAGATGACCCATCCTAAACATATACTGGTGTTATGCTAAGAAAGCGCTAAACATTTTGTAAACTTTATGCTAAAACTTTAGATTAACTCACATTTCTGCAAAGAATATGCACAGTTCAGGGCTGCCAAACTATTTACACTTGCAAGATGTTACAGTAGTTGGGGCAAGGAGCTTTGTCTTTATCCTGGGCTATACAACAACGGTATCAAAACCCTGACAGGCAATTTTAGAATTGATCAAAAAAATAAATGCATTTATGGTTTCTGAACTTTTATAAGTCAATCCAGCAATAAAATGATATAGTCACATTTCTCTAATCTTCTCTATGCCCTTCCTGGTTATAGTATAATTGTTTAAAAGACCACAACTTTGCTTGTGACTTGACCTCCTGAGATAGGCAGTGCTTTGGGGGGGGGCCCTTAGCATGGTACCTAGCCCCTTGCCAGACCAATGAGCTACTGTGTAAGTCTTCCAGTTAATAATGGACTTTTCAACAGTAACAGTAATTCTACAGCCACAAATAGCAGTGAATAAGAATGCAAAATGCTTTCAGTAGGTATGTTTGGGCCTTTCTCTACAATAATTCTAGAGCACGTACACTTACTCCCAGAGAACACAGATCCATATTCCTACGCCATCATTTTATGTTCCATAAAGCTTTCATAAGCTCACAGAATTAACCATATTAACAGCAAAGGCCTGTTTAAGTGTTTCTTTACTAACAAGATCTTCAGATAGGAAATGCTTTTATCGTAATATATAAAAAAACCTGTAGATGTTGTATTATCTTTGAATGTACTTCAGAACACTTCACTTACCCCCAAAACCCCATCAGCTTCACCTGTTTACAATCCATGAGAAGCCAAAAATAAAACTGTGAAACTATTTCATTAAAGATATGATTGATAAAGAGAGTTAAGTCATGCAAAGCAATAATAAAGAGCAAATTACAGCAAAACATACCAGTGGTACAATCAAGCAAAGCACATCTACATCATCAATAGAAACCTCTTCCTTGACATAATGATTTCAAATTAAAGTAGAAAAAGGTGTGTCTGCCTCAGAATAACTAGATCTTAAAAAAACTAATGAACATATCAGTCAGAGGGAGAAGCAAAGAGCCAGCCATTTGGAGGGAAAGAATACAAGTGTATGTGAATTTATATTTATATGTATACACATTCATATGTATTCATATACATATGAATAAGAATTTCTATTAGGTAGGCACAATTTTTAAGGGGAGATAGGAGTCTGCATCCTCTTTTGAGCTACTTAATATTTTAAGAACAGAAAGAACAATAAGAACAAAATAGTAGAGCTAGATCTCAGTTATAACATCCATTTATCTAGGCACTGTCTTCAAAAACAACTACACTGCTATTTTAATTGAAACTGAATTAATTGTGAAGAACTATAAGTATGATTTATTGGATAAAATATGATTCATCTACTTTTTAACATTATTTAATAAATATTGTTACATCAACAAAAAAACCTACACATAAGAAGTTGGAAAAAAAGGTTGGATAAAAGACGGTTAAAATAAGAAAGGCTACATTTACAGTGTTACTTTTTAAGTGTACTAGGAAGTCAGTCTCATTTCTGATGGCTGCTGTGGATTATGTATTGCCTTTGGGGTATGGATTCTGGCAATCTATTCTTTATTAGCTTTCCCAACTAAGGCCACTATTTGGTTCATTACAGATCAGAGCAAAGGTATGCTTATCATTTTTGCAGTATAAATGAACAAGTTAAGTTGTGGTGAGAAAAAAAATAAAGAAACGACTATATATATATATTCATTGATATCTTCTGATGATACAAAATATACAAGAGAAGAATACATCTTACATACAGCTCCCAAAATATCACCAAGAGAGATCTAGCTTAATTTTACGCTAGATGGAATATCATTAACAATATACATTAGCTTTTTACAAAGTTATTTTTTATGCAATAGAGGAATTTATCTTAGCTAGTTATAAACCAGCTTAAATTTATAACACCATATAATTAGTCTAGTTCCTTGTGATTTATTATCTAATAGTGGTTAAATCTATATTAGTTGTTTAAAATTATAAGCAGTAGAAGTTACAACACCTGGATTCTTAGACCTTTGTGTCTAAATACCCTAAATATTCCCTGTTCTTATCTCCCAGGCCCTGGTGGAGCCCCTAGTGCCCTTCCATGCTGCATACCCACAGAAAGCTGTAGTGGCAACCCTGAGCTTATGTGCAGGCCAATTTCCAGGCTGGGACATGTGACGTGACTTCTCACCTGGAAACAGGTGCAGCTCATAAAACAGGGAAGAAGAAGAGCTGGTTTCCTAACCCCATTTTGAATTCAGTGGTGGTGATATATCTCCATCTGGTTTTAAGTGGCAGGGAGTACACAGGACCATCACAACTCAGTCTATGGCTAAGAGTCCCTAGCCCAGCATGATGCTGCAGGTATTTGTTGAGAGAAATCCAACTGGCTAATCCACACTTGGCATGAAGGACAACAACTAGTATACTGGTATGACATCATCTATAAAAGGTCAATTGTTTTTTAAATACAGTCTCTACCTGCGAAAGTATAAAAGATGGAGAAAACACCTCATGCTATAACATTGTGTGTGGTTGTCTGGTGAATTTCCAGAGAGCAAACCTTGAGATTTTTGTGGTCCTTCTTATTTCTGCTGAATGCCATTCTTAGACTAATCAGAGCTGCAGCAAATCATGCAACATGAACAGAACAGATATGATACTTGCTGCTTAACAGCAGGAAATGACAGAAAGAGAGATTGGTATGGATTTTTTTTTTTAAAATCAAACATCATATAAAAGCAAGTCAGAATATAAATAAATAAATGAAAAGTGCACCTGCTGGGAATGGACAAGCAGATAAATGTTTGAATTATTTTTAGTATTAATTCTGATATGAATAGCTATCCCAAAGTGTGCTAACAACATCTTAAAAAAAAATGTGTTTGGTACTTGGGGAAAGTAAAATCTGAAAGAAGATGAGGTATGTTGTGTGGACACTGGAAATTAATAGAGAAGCAATGGAATTAGAGTGATGATTGGCTCTTATCTTGCTAACCATAGTATATCCATATTCTGCCAGCACAATTTACCTTGATCTTGTCTTTCTCTCCTGCCAATTATCAATTTTAATCAGTGTCCTTTCATTCCTTTTCTTGGATGACCAGATCATTGTATGGGGAGATTAGAAAATTATGTAGGCCGCAATCCCTCAAGTGCCTGCATACACAAGAGTTGTCTTTGAGGTATGTGAAACCACTTGTGCATGTTAGATATGTACATACATGCATTTTAGGCTGAAGCTTTAGAAAGCTAGTTTCTTGTAGGCATAAAAGACAAAAATAATTTTGCAAACTGTTAAAAGATTTGACGATTTCAGAATGCAAACATTTTTAAAAATTTAATTATATTCATTTTCAAATAGGAATCATAAGTTTTAAAATAGAAAAAGAAACATAAAATTGAAATTGAGCAAAACAATTCCTCTTTAAATGTTTGTTCTGACTAATATTTCTAATATTTTGATTTCATTAGATTTCAAAATGAAAAAGTTTTGGAACTGTAAAATTTTCTGTAAATTTGTTAACTTCTGATAGACTGTAATTGATATCTGTAGAGGCACAGGAAAAACAAATGCATTGCAAAGCTTACCTGATATCTTTTAATTTAAAAAAAACAGTTGTATATCTGAGTTAGGCAATGACACTTGCATGGAAGCCAGCTTCCAGTTGAGTTACAGAAGATAGTACAGTCTATACTCCCTTTTTCAATGAGGATGCCCCAAAGAAGGATTATGGTACGTTTGGTCAGTACTGAATTAGAACTAGGTTGCAGAGATGAAAGCCTATGAACTAATCTGTTGAGCTGCGAAGTCCACTGCTGTGCTGGTTTACAGAAATCCTATTAGCAGTGTGGCTGCGGGGTCAAAAGATAAGATAGCAGACAGCTGGAAATGCTGGATCAGACAAATATTTTAGACAAGAAAGATATTTCTTAGCCATGTTGTGCTTAACCATGTATTATACATCTAGGAAGCATTGGTGACTAAAGGGTAACAAATTCTTCTTTTGTGGCTATTCTTGAATCGTTGGAGTTTTTAAGGTTTTAAAGTGCAACTGTGCTACCTGCTGGGCCATCTTATGTCATGATGACTTAGCATTCATTTCATCTTCAGCAAGACATTAGGCAACAAATGCATATAGCTTATATAATCAGCAAATCTGACAAATAGGATTTCATACATTTTATACATTTACTTTTCATAACCTCCATGTTTTCTGTTGAGGGGTTCCTGCTGTCTTGAAATCCACCCACTAAGTACATTTCCCAGCTGTAGGTAAATGGCCTGTCCAAAGTCCACTGAAATACCTAGAAAGACTCCCAATTATGCCACTATGTTTTAAAGTAATCTCCTCTCAGAAATCAGTATTGTTCCTGGAATTCAAGGTCTAAGAGAATAACATAAGCAGATCTTTAAATTTCAGACACCAAAAAAGTAGAAAGGTCATGTTTCCTATATCATTCTACTGCTAAGAAATTTATGCTTCTTTCACACAAGGCAGATTTTGGGGACATACTCAGCTGGCAGTTATGGTCAGTGCAGATTTGGGTCTGATCTACATTTGAACTTTGAAACCATAAATAGTATTTGCCCCTTGTGATCCATCATAGAAAAAAATTCATAAAATTCAAATTCTGAAAAAAGTTTATTATTACTTGTTCAAAAAATCTTGTTTTACAAAAATGATTTTTTCTTAGTCTTTCAGTATATTTAATTTTTTATTAATGCAAACAACAAACTTGAAGTTCTAAATATGAGATAACTCAGTTGATGTTGAATTTCAAACCAGACACAAATCAATATCTGATGTTTCCAATTTAAGAGAGTCAAACTACAGAAATTACTAATTGAAGTTGGCTAGAAAAGGAGCACAATGACTTGAGTATGAAAAATTAATCTTACTTGATTTGAATGTGAACAAATGCTGAATTCCTGTAAGACCAAAGCTCTAATGCTGTCTGGGGTTTGCATTCCAAAGAACTGGAAACACAGAAGGTCTACGGTATGCTTTTCAAACAGAATGTTAACAATAAGCAGTGAATCTACAAAGCACTGAAGAAGAAGTAGTTAAAAATAATAGGTCAGAAAGCCTTGCAGAAAAGTGAAATGAACAAAATCCTAATGAACTGGATTTTGCAAAGGAAATGAAACAATATAAATTAAAGGATTTTTTTGTTTGTTTACAGAGTGAAAGAGAACAAGGAACTGAGTGCTCTAAAAACACAGCAGAGGTAATGATAATCTTGGTATGACTTAAAAGCAGAGTAATTAAGAACACATAAGGACAGTACCAGAGGTAGCCACCTAAGTTATTGAAAACAGTCCCCTTCGATCACAGTAAAGACAAGAAGTACGTAGTTGAAGATGTTCTGCAGAACACATATCTTGCATTCAGCAATGCTTTGCAGCTACAAAGTTCAGATCAAGGTAAAAACTAACAACTGAAACTATTATATGGCACAGCAGAAAAAAATAATCAAGAGCGTCCCTCCAGTGTTATAGGATTGGGCAAAATCCTAGACAATCAGAGAAAATGTATTCCCCACCTAGACAGGAAGAAACATTCCTCCCATTTCGCCTTTCAGTCTCTGTGTGTCTCTTATCAGTGTGACCTGGAGAAATTTTTCTACCTGATTTCAAATGCCTAAATCAGTGTAACTCAAGGTTTGAGTTTTAGACATACCATCCAGAAACTAGATAATGCATCTAGAAGTAAGAGGAGCATTGACAGACAGCCACATAGTACTACTGGAGATCCGGAGATAAATACAAGAACTGTAAAGTTGAGAAGTTGTTAAAAAGGGAAATAGTTACATTGGATACTGAGGATGGATAGAAGAAGCGTCAAAGGTGGAGGTCCTGAAAGATCGATCTTGATCTTGGAGGACCTAAGCAGAAGAGTAAAAAATGAATGTGTCCATGACATTCATAGATTATTTCAATTTGGAAGTGTTAACAGTACTAATGCATCTTAGTGTTTATCCTGTCAAATTGCTGTACTCTCAGTGTCACTTCAAGGTCTCAATACCTGACTGCCTGCAAGAACATGTGTATTAGTTTGTTTCTGGGCTTCTTTCCCAGAACAAGCTGACTAATCTAGCTTGTGGTAGGTTCTGCCGCTTGGATGTGACTGTACCACATTTGGCCACAATAAGATCAGAGGAGGTCTGTGCTTTCAAACACTCAGGGTTTCCAACACAAACCCTTTGACATGTTATTAAAAACACTACATCAGTGGGCTGTAATACAGCCCTCTCATTATTCCAGAGGAATAGGAAATAGCTTTGCATAGAAAAACAATATAAAAATAAATACTTTTTTTCTCAAGGCTACAGGCTACTAAGCAGGCCCATGTTAAGTGTTATATCCATGTGGATGCAGCCAGTCTGCTTCAAGGGGTGTTAGTTTTTGGAAAGGGGGACCAAGATAGTTTGCACCAAGTTGAACAGAGACCAAACTTCTTTCACTGTGCAAAAGGCAAAGACAGTATAAAGAAGTATGTGGTAACTTTTTATTAACTGAAGTAAAAGAAAAGTGAGGAATATAGTGTATAGCTTCATATTTCTTGTTAATTATAAGCAATTTTGCTGGAGTTTGGGATTTATGGCTTGAAAGTTAAAGGAGATTAAAAACAGGAGATTAGCTTATTGCAAGATTAATGAAATCTGCCAGTGAGTGACATGCTTGCAAGAAAGACTGCTGTGACTTTAGGATACATTGAGTAGGGAGCAATACACTAGTTACATCATATTTGGATTTCAGGATTTACTCCTGCAGAATGCTTTTGCTGAAACACTTGTAATTAGTGAGAATCACATATTTTTATTATTTCTATTAAAAACAGTAAAAAAAAAATCCAGCACTTTGACCAACTCTAGAGTCAGTTACCACACAAATTCCCATTAGTACTGACAACACATCAACAACTTAGAATCATAGAATAGTTTGGGTTGGGAGGGAAATTTAAAGATCATCCAGACCAACCCCTCTGCCATGGGCAGGGACATCTTCAACTAGATCAGGTTGCTCAGAGCCCCGTCCAACCTGACTTTGAACACATCTAGTGACGGGGCATCCACAGTTTCTCTGCACAACCTGTTCCAGTGTCTCACCACCCTCACCATAAAAAATTTCCTTCATATCCAATCTAAATGTAATGTGTCCTTGTGAATATTATATAATTAGAGAACATTCCATGAAGTAATGTAATATTCCTTTTTTATGTGACCTGCTAAGGATTTTCAGAAAACATATAGCAATAAAAATAGGAGTTTTAGTGTCAGATATTATCTTCTTCCATTTTTTCCCCTTCTCTACTAATAGGATCACAGAAAACATGACTTTTTTTGGTGCCCATAAAGACTGAAAAGTTCAGAAAAACTCTACATACTCTAAATACAATTTAATTATATTTATTTGCAGTAAGTGACAAACCATATTATTGATGCTGGAATCACTGAGTGATTTCCCTTAGGAAATTAGGCTTCTTCCCACCCCAGACAAATACACTCTATTTTCTTGAGCCATTAATTTAATATCCCTCCTTAAAGTGCTTTTAAAGCATTGTAGTGTTACACTGCACATTGAGTCACTTGCCTGGAAAATGCTGTCAAAGCTGAGAGACTAGTATAATTTCTATCTTTTAATGTATATTTTGCTGTCAAAGTTGGAGTAACACTTAGTCCTTGCTATAAAAGACTATCACTATCGCTTTGTGTGATACGCTTTTTGTGTGTCTTATACCTACCCCTCTAGGCAGGTAAAAATAGTACAACAGACAGATAGTACAATCAACAAGCCTGTTGTGCTGGCAGAAAATAACTGTCCATTCTAGATTGTAACAGTCCCAGGCACTACTAGCACACACCTCTGTTTCCTTACACTATGCTATGTATCCCTAGACATAACTGCAGAAACATTTTGTATTGCTCATTAAGTATTTTTCAGTATGAATATGTTCTTACCATATTTGTTTTGTTCTCAGAAACTGTCCTAGGTAACATCTCCCCTCTCAACACTGTGTGGCTTAAAAGAAATGATACAAAACTGAGTCCTTAGTTAAGAAAGGTAATGGATGGTTCCATGGTTCACTTTGAGTTGACAATGCACCTGGGACAATTTGAAGCTGTTTCTAAACAAAAACAGATTTCACAAATTAGTATTAAAAACCCGTGGTGTTTGTAACTCAGTCATAATTTTCTATAGCTTGTGACTGTAGGGTGCCTTTTTTAGAAAACTCTCTACAGAACAGTAGATGCTGATGCTGTTTAGAAGGGCACAACAGTATTCTGTCACCTGGATTAATTGTTAGGGAAATCTCCTACACTAGTAAAACCCTGAAATATAGTGATTTGAAAATTGAATTATTTTTCTGTTTAAATTGCAAGTTTCAGTGAGTTTAAAGGTCTGAATAGCCTGGCAAGCTTGTCTGATGGATAATACAGCCAGTAGCTTTCCTATGTAATGTGGTAGGTTTGATTCTATATTGATGAATTCAGCTTATACTGCGCTTAAAATAGCAGTGGTAGAAAACTTTTCCTGTTACCTCACAGTAACTTGATGTAAATCAGTATAAACTCTATTACTTACAATGTATCGTCACACTCTGGTAACTGGAAACTAGGCTTTATGTCTGCACAGACAGAAAAGGTATTAAAAAGAGCTCCTTTCCCCAAAATAGTCACCAGTTAGGAGTTGTGAGCCTGAGAGAGACACAAAACCCCAGGAAAAATCAACTTACTCGTCAGGAAAATAATAAAATATTAGGAATCTGAATGCATATAACACAAAATATAAATAAGTTGCAGCTACTCATTTTTATAAAATACAGATGCCTTGTAGGTATAGAAGGCTCAAGTCAAATGATTAATTTGGCCTAATATCTCTTACATTATGTGTTATCCACATGATGTACACTACAGTTTCATGTAGACCATGAATATATGCACATTTTTAAGAATATGTATACACATTATAACATGTGCATGCACAGATATTCTCTCTCTCTACTTTCATCTCCTTTCATCTATCTCTCTCATCAGAGATGCACACACACCTCAGCCCAAATAAAATAATTCTCATTGCTTGAGTTGACTACAGTCTCGAGTTCAAACTAGTGATTTTTTTTTTCTTCTGTGTTCACTTTTGTATTTTTTCTCTACAGGATTTAAAGCTTGAGAAGCATGAAAGATAGAATGAAAATAAATTTGAATTCTATATTACAATAAATGTGAATATCAAAAGATTCTTTCACAGCTGTGTGACTGCTGGCATTTGTAAAGAGTCAAAGAATCCTGGAATATAAAAAGGCAGAAACACAGTTGGTTTTTCAATCAAGTATATGGAGGAAAAGAAAAAGAAAAAATCTATAGGAACAGCAAGAAGGTCTAGGGGTGGGTGACAGGTAAAACCTATTTCCTTAATTCAAACAGTCATTTCTAGAATCACTTGAGCAGGGGGTTGATATGAAAGACTGACATATTCCATTCTACTCTTTAAACTGTGGTTTGCATTTTACCAGCAGTATAAGGAAGAAGATGAAAGATGTCCTTCCTTATTCCTTACTTAACTGAAGTGTCTATTTAGAATGACATTTAATAAAAAATGATACAATTTTTGTGTAGTTATTATTTGTATTATCAAAGCATCTAGGATTTCTAGTCATAAACCAGAACCTTGCTGTGAGAGTGATTCAGGTGCTGAGAAATGACTTTGTGTGACTTTAAGCATGTGCCATATTCTGCAATGCTAATAGGCAGAATAGGACAGGACTTCTTTAATCCCCCCAGTAAATTCCTGTCTGCTCTTCAAATACTGTAGCAAAAAAGATCATCCATTTCTAGAACGTTTCTAACTTAAGAGGAACAACAACTCGACACAAAGACTTAGTGAGATGCTACTGTTTAGTTTGCCCTGTGAGCAAGGCAATAATATCTAGTACTCTCCTGGGAACAAATGTTGAAATTAATATAAAATATAAAATTTTGGATGCAAAATGAAATAATTTTTCACTATGTTCTCCTGAAATATTTTAAACAATACAAGATTCTTAGTGAAAGATAAGGGAAGCTACTCACAAAAGGGCGATGCCTATGCTCTCTTTTATAATCTCTCATTATTTGATCCTTTCCAATTCTCTACCTCTTCTAATCTGCAAGTCATCCTCTCTTTTCATGCTTTCACCAGATTCCATGCCAATACCAATTACAATGCCTCATCCTGTATGTGTTCCTGAGCAAATCTATGTTCAAAATAGACTGTCGTACCTGTGTCACTGAACAATTTCTACTTTGAAGTTTTCAACAGGACTTGTAGTTACATAGATATAGATTTACCATACATTGCAGAAATCATTGATATCTCCATTTTTAGAGCCTTATCATACCCATTACAAAAACTGTTCCCTTTTGATTAAGTCTGTTAATAGTAAAAGAAAGGTTCTCTTAAGAATAAAGGAGGTACAAGACTGTTCGGGTCTCCTGTATCAGAGAGGGACAAGATGCCTGTTGGTTTTAGGAATTTGTCCTGAATGTAGCTGAAGTATTAGGTTTGTTTCTTTACTCTCACACAAGTATACATACAAAAACATAGAGACACTAACTACCACTTCAGTGA
>WEKW01032821.1:175644-212082 GCA_013389905.1 Sula dactylatra | reverse complement strand
ATAGGCAGAGCACTTCAACTCTCTATTTTATTTATCTAGCTACCAATTTAGTAAATTTAGCACTTTCTTTTTATCTATCTTACACTCATTTTCTCTTCTTGCATCCTAAACTACATGCAGAGATTATGCAGTCACTGCTGAATTTCTCCTCTCATTCCTTAAATTAAAGTTCTTCTTATCAACATCACAGAGTTTGGCAGTAATGCTAAATCTTTAGACATCCATCAGAAATTATCAGTTTAATCAGAGATTAGGAGAACTATCTTGTAAGAGACTATAGTGCCATTGGGAGTTACCAGCGAGAATTAATTATATTAGAAATTGTGTTAAGTGACATTGGGAGTCCTAAACTTCATATTTCTATGTTGAAAAAAAAATAGTAACACCAAAAGATTATGTTCTTAAAAACTCCCAAGTGACTAAGAAGAAATACCAAGCTCAGAAATATGTTAGAAGTATATCTTCAGAAGAAAACATTAGGAGTGACCATCCCTGAAACTTACTTTTTGAATGACCTATGGAGCACGTTTGCTACTCAAAATAGAGTTAAGTAAATATCATCTAGAAAATGGAACCATTACAGAAAGACATATGTACAGTGAGACAGATGCATATTAGTTGCTAATACTACACCCCTATTTATAGCTTCAGAGTGGAGGAGATCTCCCACGCAGAGTAAATGTGCCCCATCTTTCCTGAGTGCAGCAAGGACCTCTCATTTACCATATGGATGTGGCAATAGCTTTCATAAAGGCAGACTTAGTGTTTGCACCAGCTTTTCACCGACCTTCCCAGGGGTTCCTTAGTAGCACTAATTCAGGTGGCAGAAAGGTATTCTGCTAGGTATCTTTTGAGGAAGAAAAAAATGAGCTGTACTAAATATTCCCTATAATTATGCAAAATGTGAAAAGCAAGCTGGAAAAAATGGAAAGGAAAGGAAATCTGGATTTTGATGCTGAAACCTGGTTTATTTTTTTTCGTGGGTTTTTGTTTTCTATATTTGAAAAAATGAACAGTAGCTCCATAAACCATACTGCTCCAAGACGTAAAACTGTAGTCAGGAAAAAATATCTGCATATGTGAAGAGATTTGTCCCCCACTAGGCTTGCCATCACAGGTTCTCTGTTCACTGTGGTATTTGGGGTTGGTATGAAGATCATGTAGCTTGTGTGTTTTCAGAGACTCTTCCATATCCCAATATATGTTGCAGCATACCTACTACATCCTGACTGTGAACGGTTTCTCAGTTTTGACAGTCTAAAACGGAGGAAAGATGTCACATTATATTTAAAGCTGACTGAGACATTTGTGTTTTAATTTGCACACCAATTGTTACCAAGTGATTCATGTTAAATAAGGAAGGCATTTATTCTGTCCCATTCAATATTCATATGTACTGCAAAGTTGTTAAAGTAATGATGTTATGAATGTTATGCTTGAGTATTCAGGCCATGTTATAAGTGGAAGCAATTTTAAGTCATTGGGTGCAAAAAGAATAAAGAACAGAAAATATCTCAACTAGTGTTTTATTATTGTAAAATTAAGATGGAATGATTAAAAAAGGATGGCCTGATCATCTTACGAATAGATTTTGCTCTGCTTTCCTGAAATTTAATTCATAATTCATAATATATTTATTACAAACTAGTTCTATTCACATACTTAATTAGAATTCCAATTAAACTGTGCTGTTGTAAACACTGTGGAAAATGCACCCTCTACTGGCTCTCAGAAACATGTTGTGGAAGGGATATTTGGAACTTTTCTAAAGTTCCAACTCTGAAAATATGCACATTTCATTCTTGAAGACTTTTAATTCATTACCCAGAAAGGAGGCAGAAAATTAATGACCATTTATAAAAATGTTTTCTTGCAAAAGAGTAGCTAGAGATGTTTTACATATTAGAATTTCTGAAAGGACACAAAACAGAAGAACGTATTTTAAGAGTATAAAGTACATTGTTTTAATGGAGAACAGCATATTGGTGCAAAATAACACATGACACATAACTTATTGTGAATATAACATCATGACAATTGTCATTAATAAAGATTGATAAGAGAAATATTTCTTGTATCCATGATAGGCAACAAACTTACCTTTGAGTCAGTATACCTAAAGACAGGAGGACAGGATTATACAGTCAAAAGAGAAGAGTAAGTGTGTTGGAGCATTTAAATTTGATTCCTGAAGTGTAGGTATGACCTTTCTAAACTTTCCTATTTTGGCATGACTACACGATTTGCACAGGTAGTATGGGTCTAGTTTTCTTCCCAGTCTATTGTAAGTTTGGGTAACTGAGCAAAGTAAGCTGATTCATTACCTGATGGCATAAATAAGGCAGCCAAGTGTATTCATGGGTTGAGTTAAAGACAGTTTAAAAGGACAGAAAAAGCAGCAGAAAAAAAAAATACACAAAATAAATGACACACAATGCAATTGTTTACCACTCACCAACAGATGCCCAGCCAACTTTCCCCTAGCTTATATACTGAGCGTGACATCATATGGTATGGAATATCACTTTGGTCAGTTGGGGTCAGCTGTCCTGGCTGTGCCCCCTCCCAGCTTCCTGTGCATATCCAGCCTTCTCAGTAAGTAGAGTATGAGAAGCTGAAAAGTCCTTGACTTAGTGAAAGCACTACTTAGCAACAACTAAAACATCAGTATGTTATCAAGAGTATTCTCATCCTAAATCCAAAACACAGCACTATACCAGCTACAAGGAAGAAAATTAACTCTATCCTAGCCAAAACCAGGACAACTGAGTAACAGATTTGCTTTGTAGCTGCAGGTTCATATGTTCGGTGCCTACCTGGTTTCCATCATAGTGCATGCCCCGTGTGAAATCCATATGCAATGTGCAGGCACTTGAGGTATTTCCATTTCCAGCTGGCCACTTTGGCATAGAGATGACAGTTGTGAACCCTTTGCAACCAAACAAGGATTCTGCTGAAAGGAGTACTCCAACTCCAGTGGGAATTTTCTTTTTCAGAGAGCCCTGGGGCTTATCCTAGATCAACTCCTTCTGTTTAACAACTGGTAGCTAAGAAAGGATGCCAAGAGGAAACACTGAGGCAGAAGTAACCCCTGCTGAAATAAATGACCAGACTGACTTATGTCACTCCAGAGAGCTGTCATGTTATGACTGTACCCTCCTCAATGGACTGTGTGGCTAAAGATACTGTCTAATGATGTGTTACCACATAATGATAATGGTCTTCATGGAGCTTCTCTTTAATGATCTGTGTTACTTTATAATGATAATCGTCTTCTTGGAGATAGACTATAACTTTAATATCACAATCCCACTGTGGAGGTTATACTCAAAACATTACAACTCTTGTCCATGACCTCTGTTAGCAGCTCGTTAGTCAGCGGGTAGTCATCAGTAAGCAGAAAGAGCCTTCAAACAGAAAAATAAAATTAAAGTGAGAGGGCATAAGCCTTCCAAGATGATGGGGAAAATATTCTACAGAAGGAAGATGCATACATATGTGTGTGTATATATATATATAGCACAACCTGGTTTTCCTCCAATATGCTTTCTTTTTCTTCATTAAAATGTATTTAAGGATTCTTAACACTTCTTTGCAGCAGCAACACGTTAGAGTTTGCAGCTGGGAGATGCGAGCAAATTGATATGAGCTTCACAGGAAACTTGACCTTTTGTTTGCTGGAAAATCATAAAGTGACACAAGAGTCCTTTGTGCTGTTTTTTCTACTCCCTCACTTAGTGAACATTTTGGCCATATGTGGAGCAAGGCTCAATAGTTCTTAGCACTTTTTGTAGACTCCTAGCCTCAAAATTCAAAATATTAGAATATTTTAATATTTGAAAAGTTATGGCAATCAGGTGAAGTCCCTGGGGACTGGAAGAAGGGAAACATTGTACCCATCTTTAAAACGGGTAGAAAGGAGGACCTGGGGAACTACTGACCTGTCAGCCTCACCTCTGTGCCTGGGAAGATCATGGAACAGATCCTCATAGAAGCTGTGCTAAGGCACATGGAGGACAGGGTGGAAATTCGAGACAGCCAGCATGGCTTCACCAAGGGCAAGTTCTGCCTGACCAACCTAGTGGCCTGTAGTGGAGTGACTACATCAGTAGACAAGGGAAGAGCTAAGGATGTCATCCATCTGGATTTCTGTAAGGCCTTTGACACGGTCCCCCACAGCATCCTTTTCTCTAAACTGGGGAGATATGGATTTGATGGGTGGACTGTTTGGTGGATAAGGAATTGATTGGATGGTCGCATCCAGAGGGTAGTGGTCAATAGCTCAATGTCCAGATGGAGACCAGTGACAAGTGGTGTCCCTCAGGGGTCCGTACTGGGATCAGTGCTGTTTAACATTTTCATCAATGACTTAGACTGCGGTTTTGTGTCTACCCTCAGCAAGTTTGCAGGTGACATCAAGCTGATCGCTGCAGTTGACATGCCAGAAGGACGGCATGTCATCCAAAGAGACCTGGACAAGCTGGATAGGTGGGCCTGTGAGAACCTCATGAGGTTTAACAAGGCCAAGTGCAAGGTCCTGCACCTGGGTCAGGACAACCCCCGATATCAGTACAGGCTGGGGAATGAAGGGATTCAGAGCAGCCCTGTGGAGAAGGACTTGGGGATACTGGTGGACGAAAAGATGGACATGAGCCAGCAATGTGAGCTTGCAGTCCAGAAGTATCCTGGGCTGCATCAAAAACAGCATCGGTAGCAGGTTGAGGGAGGTGATTCTGCCGCTCTACTCTGCTCTGGTGAGACCCCACCTGCAGTTCTGCGTCCTGCTCTAGAGCCCTCAGCACAGAAATGACATGGAACTGTTGGAGCGGGTCCAGAGGAGGTCACAAAATGATTCGAGGGCTGGAGCACCTCTGCTACGAGGACAGGCTGAGAGAGTTGGGGTGGTTCAGCCTGGAGAAGAGAAGGCTGCGGGGAGACCTTGTTGCGGCCTTTCAGTACTTAAAGGGGGACTATAGGAAGGGTGGGGGCAATCTCTTTAGGAAGGCCTGTTGTGACAGGACAAGGGGTGATGGTTTGAACCTAAAGGATGGCAGATTTAGACTAGATATAAGGAAGAAATTTTTTACTATGAGGGTGCTGAAGTGCTGGAATGGGTTGCTGGGAGAGGTTTTGGAGGCCCCATCCCTAGAAACATTCAAGGCCAGGTTGGACGGGGCTCTGAGGAACCTGATCTAGTTAAAGATGCCCTGCTCATTGCAAGGGTTGGACTAGATGGCCTCTAAAGGTCTCTTCCAACCCAAACATTCTCTGATTCTATGAAAACATACAAAATAATTGTAATTATTTGAACTCTTAGCTGGTATAATAATAAGATAGATCGCGTAGTCTATAAAGATTCCCAAGTGTGTTTAATTTGACATGATACATGTCCTACCATTAACTTATAAATAAATTTAAAAAAAAAAAAAATCAAGCTCAAGGACCAAAAAAAACCAAAAAAATAAAATAAAATAAAAAAACCAACAAAAAAACTTACAAACAAAAAACCCCCAATCAAATCAGAACACTTAACTAGGCAAAAGAGGAAGTCTTGCAATTGAGCTTTTCCTAAAATCCAACTTCAGCTTTGAGACTGAAATGTACCCAAGTTACCCGTATACCCAAATTTTTGTCTTCTAATGTTTGTAGAGATGTCTTCCCTCTGATAAAAAACTCAGTAATTATTATAGTGCCTGAAAGATTGTTTCATGGCATTTCTTTTCCAACCACATACAGGAAAAAAATGGACAACGTAGTAATTAGAATAAATGACCCAAAGAAAATAAGAAGTGACCTTAATTCTTGGCTTTGTCACAATTCAGAAATAGTGTCATCATCTAATCATGTGTTATTTCAGTTCTATGATAACATTTCTCTTATAAGGATATACTGATGACTTCTTCAATATGCATAAATGTCAATGGAAATTATACAGGTAATCTAATTGATTCCACAGTTTAATCAAGACAGTAGTACAATGTTGACATGTTTTTCATATTTTAAATAACTTATCTGCTTATTCAAAGTAAACAGCACATCTCCTTATTAGAAAATACATAGTTTTGCCTTTTAGTGTATAGAAAATGTACCACAAATTATTTTCCTATAAGAAAAGAAAACACCTGGCTCCCTTAAAATAGCTATTGTACCCTGCTTTAGTTAGAAACTAAAAAGGCAGGCACTGGAAAACAATGAAATGAGCAAAGGCACAATCACTAACTTAGCTACTTTAAGAATTTTTCAGGCAAAACCAAAATAAATTGGGCATCAGTGAACATCTGTTCCATATTCAGTGTAAGTTCTTCTCTGTAAGTTTGGATACAGCTTACTTGAATAGAATTAATTTTTTTTTAAATTTAGACATATGCACCATAGACACCTACACCTGAACGAGTTATCCTCGGTTCTCTGATGGAGAGAAATAGGCACAGTTTGTTATATTCCATAAGTCTGTGTTGGGACTACACAAGTCCTCAAATGATAAACACAGTGTGATTGCATGCTTGATCACATAGACAAGCACAAAGAAAGGAGAATCATATCACAAGTACTTGGTAATTTTCATTTTTCTAAGTTATTTACAAATATCTATTTAACACAACAGGAGACAAAAAGTAGGAATTTCCCTTGGAACAAAGATTTTGTGCAAAACCCAGTTTCTGGAGAGATCATAAAGCCTTATCTATTTTCCCTAGAGCTTGGCATCATGCCCATAACAAGACTGAAGTTGGTGTTAAAAACTATGAAGAAGGAATTCCAGATTGACTTTTTCCCCCCTCAAATATCATCCAGATCATCCAGCTTTATTCTCCTGAAATATCCTACACTTTTATGTTACGGTGCCTCGTTTTTTTCAGTTGAAACTTTCCTTTCTTTGGATATCGCATCAAATGCCTTCATGCTTCATCAATATCAATTGTACCTTTTTATTTATCCTTCTATTTTTACCTGTTTAATCCTTCTGTATTTATAAGACAGTCTATAGCATATATGAACTACTTAAACACAGCAAAAATGACAGGAAAAAAAACCCACAACAAAACCCACCCAGGAAAAAATGGAGATTTTTACTCTTTTTAAAGTTAATCTCTTTCATTCACAAGAAAGTAAGTTGAAACTTCACTTTCTTTCCTGTTAGTACATAAAATCAAGTGAAAGGCTGAAAAGTTCTGTGCACTGCAGCCCTCTTCATGCAACTTCCTCTAAAAGTTTCAAATACACTTGAGAATGAAGCCCCAGCTAGATATAACCTTAAGGCTGCCTCAAGACTATATTTGAGAGTTAGAAAAAACAGTAGTATTACTTGTAAACTAAGCAAATTTAATCAGGAATTGCTGATAAATAACAGCTGCATGTCATTTAATTTTTATATATTCACTTTTCAGAATTTAATAACATGATTTCAGTTATGATGCCAAGAATGAAACCATACCACTTTGCACAGCTGATGCCAATGAAATATCAGCAGAATGTAACAAATCCAGCATTATTTACCCCAGAAGTTCAGTGTTGCTGTAATGTAGAAACTTTAACTTAGACACCCACAGAAGCAAATAAAATGTCTTAACTATTTTTTTCTCCAATTTTTGACCTATCTTTTGTATAATCCCATCACTCTATGAGAGATAGCCTCCAATATTCACTGTAAACTACTCAGGAAAGCGCTCTAAATGGGATTTCATTATCTAGATAGCTTATTTTCTAAAATTTAACAAAATTTCATAATCAGTGAATGAGATATCAGGTTTCTAAACTGCATGTTAATTTTGAAGAACTATCACTGCTGTGATTGAATGCCAACTAATTTTGACAGATTTTGGAGATTTTAAGAGACATTATAAGCAGTTGTGCACAAAAAATATCACACTTCTTGCACTTCAAAATAAGCCTTTGTTGCTGTAAGCAAATAGCTTCTGAATTAGAGATTGGTAAACTAAGAAGTTTATGTTTTATCCTGTTGCCTCCTAGTGCCTATTTTAATGCACGTCACCAGAGGGAGCTACATTTTGCAAAATTCCAACGTTGCTTTGATGCTCTCTGAAACATAATCAGCGTTTCTTGAGCAGAACAGAGGTTCAGTCTTTTTCTCCATCAGGTCAGAGTCAATACGTGCTCAAGGTTACGAAGGGTACAATAGCTTTCCATGTACTTTTACGATTAGATAGACATCCATACAGCAGTGATAATAATTATTAACACCAGTGAAGAAAAATACCACGTAAAGGATGCATTTTCCAGAGTGGTTGCAATTAGCTTTTCCAGCAAGCAAGCTGAGTCACTAAGAGACGCACATTTCTAATGGTCATGGGATGGTGAGGGGAGCCTGTGGCCACCTGCTTTCCTTGCTTGACCACTTCTACAGAAACAGCAGCTGGCCAGGGCTGCTGCAGGAAGTCCTAGTAGCTCTTTTCCCTCCTGCTTTCACAGGACTGCCTCTCCTGTAGGAGTCTGCAGGCACGTGAAGGTCAGTAGCTGATGATCCCCACCCCTGGAGATGGGCAGTCAACCAGGTAAGGTAGCAGACAGCACTTCTGTAACTTCCCTGGAAGGAACATAATCACAGCAAGGGAAGGTAGGACAGAAAGAGCCTTTTTGTTTCAGGATGGATCTACTTCCTTTTCCCACCCTGTGAATAACTTAGTTCTCACATTTCTTTCTGCTAGTCAGAAGGATTCCAAGAGGATTATCCAGTAAAACGTTGCTTCATGCTCCTGATACTTTGGGATAAATGACCTTCTGCAGCAAGACAAGGGAGGCAGAGGAATAGCACTGAGCTGTGAAAGCTGAGGCAGATTGGACACAGTGGGACTGGAAAGGTAGGGCAAAATTAGTTGTTTGGCAGCACATAAGCCTAGATGATGGTTCTGATATGCTTTTATTTTTGCAGGCCACCAGGGCTGCTGGAAATACATGTCTGCTTTTGTTAGCACACAATGGTTGCACATAACCTATTCATGTTAAAACTACATTTTGAATACATTTATGTAAGGACTTTTCTGTCATGTATATTCATTTCTATCCATTCAACCACATATATTGTTTTATAATTTTTTTAGTAAGGAATGTCATTACTGTTTTTTTTCTTTATTTATTTTTATGTATTGGTTTATATTTTGGTGTAAAAAACACAACTCATACCAGAATACCTCCACACAGTAAGGTCATTACAACATCACTGTCTAGATCCTAGAGCTGATAAGCATTTGTGTGATACAGATCAAGGCTTTGGTCCACCGATGTTCCCAACCTAGACAATTTCTTCTCAGGTCTCACACAGCACCCCTCTTTTTTACCTCCACATATCCCTTGCTGGGTGAAGTATTGCAAAGGTGGTTCTTTAGGCCTCCTTCCATTATTAGCCCCCACCTTAGGGTGTCTACCCTCCTTAGAGTGACTAAGAATTTTTATTTATTTCTATATGGGCTTGTTCTTTGTTGGTTTATCCTTGAGTTTGATTAGATCCTATTAAAAACTGAGAGGAAACAATAAATTCTCTCACATGACTCTCCATTGAGATTAAGTGTTACTACAAAAACGTGGAGAGAAGTTACTTACTCCCAAATACAAGAACTGACCCTTGCCTCAGTGACTAAAAACTGCTTTTCCTCTTTTTTCTGCTATATGTGCTATAATTTTACTCTTGATATTTTTGTTTCACACCATGTGACTGACAGAGAGGAATAAAACATATGCAGCTTGCCAGAAAACAACACAAAGACACTCAAATAAAATTGGCATAGAGCACTGGAAAATCAAATCCCGTGAACTGACATGAGTTACCATATGATAGACTAGAAGCAGGTTCCAAACTAAATCAACAGCTTCAACTATGTCTAAATATTGCAGCCTTTCAGGGTTAAGAAAGGGCAAAGTTAGAATTCATCTTGCTGCAACCCCTTTACGTCATGTGTAGAAGAACTGATTGCATCCTCTACAAAAAAGTAACACACATCTTAAAACTGTGGCCACCAGAACAGTTCTGAAACAATTCTGATCTAAGTTCACGTTCTGTCTTCCAGTTTCCCCTCAACAAATACCACAGAAGACAGGACTACAAAAAAGATATTGCATTTGCGCATGTTCCCTAAATTAAAAAAAAATTAATTACTGGGGACATTATATTTTATGGCAAATACTATGTAGTCTCTATGAACTTTTACCTCTTCAGAAAGATGAATTCTACAGTAGATACTATATAGGCATCATATTCAATGTCTTCAAGTCAGATTTGCACATAGAGTAGGAGTAATGTTTGAAATCCCATGTTTATGGTCACATACTGTTACCAGCACTGCTGTCCTACCCTGAGGTCTTCAGTGAGTCATGAGTTATTTTGGATAGACAAACACATGCTAAAAAAGAGAAGGTCAGAAACTTTACTATGAAAATTAACAATAATTTTCTTAAAAGGTCCCTGAGAAAAAATTAAAATTTTAGCCTAAAATTTGCAGTTCCACAAATACCAATGAAGACTTTTTCCCTCACAGATGGAAAGAATTAAACCAAGGAAATCAAACTAAGCCAACAATTAAAACAGCATTAGCAGTAAATTAACCGTTTGTTCAATAATGAAAACCATCAATTGCCAGCTGCAATGAAATGCCCTATTAAAAACATAACAAGGGTGTAAATACACAATGCTGCATAAAGATATAATCTGAAGGAGTTACCCAGAGTGGGAAATAATTAACCTGGAGTAACAGCAGCGATACAAAACAAGTGAGATCTACCATAGGTTGTAGACCCTGTAGTCCCTGTGAATGCAGGAAGAGAGTATTTTGGGGGTAGCTTGCAGGGAAGTGGGAATCTAGCCACTACAGGCAGTGAGTGAACGACGACTAAACTTTTGCACCCATAGTTCAAATTGTGGAACCGAGGCAGAGAAACAAACTTTTTCCCAGCTGTCCTGAGTGGTGTAGACCACAATGGCTTCCACTCTAGCAGTGTCTAGCACTCTGCTGGCAGAGTCCCAAAACTCAGCAATTCATTTTTGGCTCAAGGGACTAACATTTTCTGCTCTGAGAAGGTTTCAGAGAGAAGGTAGACACTCCTGTCTTCTATTAATCAGAGGTCTTTAAAATACACATTCCCTTTCCTTTCCCATCTTCTACAGATTCCAACTAAATCATTGCAACAAAAAGCTATCAATTAAAGTGGATCATTGAGCAGAGCTATATAATGTGCCATTCTAGTTGTGTTGCTATAATCATAATTATGCTAAAGCCTGAGCCCTTTGCGTAGGACTGGATGTTGGAAGCAGATATGGGGAAGGAAGCAGAGTAGGAAGTAGCATGATAGTCTTATTTGGATAGAATACCTGAACCAGGTAGCAATATTAATATGCTACAGAGTGACCAGAAAAGAGAGCTGCCTTGAAGTTAAAAGGAAGATTAAAAGAAAGGAGGACAGAAATATGAGACAAACTGTCTGAAGCGTATAAGGAATGGTATGTGGGGGAAATGAAAGAAAAAGAGTAAATGAAAGAATCTGAAATAGGGAAGTTCTGAATTTAACATAGTAAGGGTGGTAAACCCAAACGATGAAGACCTTAAAAACCTTTTGCTGGATTCTCTAATATGCAAACTGAGACTGTTAGATGTAGTGTAACAAAGACATAATTAAGAACACAGCTGTGTTAAGAAGCACATGTTTTCATTAGTGAGGGTAAGTCACAGACTAGTTATACTGATCTATTGTCCTAAGGATGGTCTGGTAAACCTAGATTTGAAAGACAACACTGGAAAATGAAACACTGAAGTGTCACATTGAACCTAGGTAAGCAATTTCCCACTAAACACCAAGGGGTAATTGCAGAGCCTAGAGCTAAGTTCAGCCTGAAGCCAGCTGTGAAATAAAAGAGGTGGGGAGGAGTGAGGAGGGGAAAAAAAACTTTAAAAGATATGGAACCTGAAATAGGGATAAGAGGACAGTTTTATGAACAGACTGTGCCACCCAAATATTAACAGTTTTTGAGGGCGGGAAGAAAATGAATCTACACGTGGCTCTCCACTACCAGTATCCCAGGCATACAGTCTTTCTTAAACACATATTATTAAAGGCATGCTTTGTCTAAATAAATAGTGTAGTGCCCAAGTAACCTTTGGTAAAGCAAGGTATTAACTGCTGGTCACAGAGGGAACAGTAAGGCAGGTGTTAACTATAAATTAGGCCTGCTGATGCAATCCTGATTCCACCGAGCCCTGGAAACTGTGTGGAAGTCGTACGATCCCATGTACGTTGGGTGCTCTGCAGCGTGAGGGAGGCTGTACAGAGACACAACCAAGTTCAAAGTCATTGCTACCTGGATAACCCTGAGAGCAGGAAGACCATCTACATAAATTCAGATTCACATCTTTACAGATGTGCTGCTCTACAAATTCCCTTACTACACAGAACCACCTCAGCCTCAATAATTCTCATCCCAAGAGACAAGGCAAAGGTTCAGCATATGAAGATATGTTCTAATACATGTTTAAGCTGCACTGGCAACTTGCCCACCACAGAGGGGACATTAATAATCTACGACAATAAAGGGCTAATATTGTGCAGTTTCAAAGGCACACTTTTCAAAAATGCTTCATATTATTTATGCACAGATATAAACAAGCCACTAGTTAGTATGAGAAGTTTGCTTTAAATGAGTGGGATAGGGATATCTAAATTCAACATTATTTAATAGGCAATATGATTTTTTCTAGGCATTTATCCATCAAACACGGCACCCTTATTGCATGCACTATGCAAAGTGTCATATTAAACAATTGTTTATAAAAATAAACATTAGTTATTGAAATGATCCAAATGCTTGCTTAGCATGTTATTTAGGGTAGCTAATAAATATCTTTAACAAACCTTTTGCAAAGAGAAAATGGGAAATCAAGCAAGAAAAATTAGTGGGGTATTGCCTCCTTGCTAGTCCTTTCTTCAAGTAAACAATGAGATAGAGAATTAAAGTGTAAAGGAAAAAAGTCTCATGGGAGCTAATAAACCAAAGACCACATCAGCTATTATGGCTTCTGTCTTACAATAGGAAAAAGAACATAGTAATAAGCAAAACAACCTCTGCAGCAATTAGAGTGCAGAAAGTCATGAATGGAGAATGGAGTATCTCTTCGGTTTCATTCCACACCATTATTTGACTTGAATTTTGCCACTGTTTTCAGCCAGAGCATGCTCAGTCTCTGTAAATGCCCACTCATTAAGAACCAAGACCTGCAAAATGCTGAGAATGATTCATCCCCACAGGATTCAGCAAGAAATGAAGACAGTCAGCGACCTCATGACTCTTCAGGGAGAGATCAGGATCAAGCCTTTGAAACAGGGGTTAAAGGAGAGGCAAATTACTGTATATTCATAGCAGCAAATTTATCTTCCTACAAGCTAGGCACTGTCATACACGTGTTATTTTGGCTTTTGTGGCCAGAGAAAACTCTACAAATGCAAAGTCAGGTATGCAAATTCTTTGAACACTAAAAGTTGACTTAATCACCTTGGACAGGGTGATCAAACACTGCCCACATTCAGTGGAGGCAGGGGGGAAAAAGGCTGAAACACGGAGCACTGAATGTAATGGAAGCCCTCCTGCTTCCTTGATGTTGTGGTGCTACCCAGTAGTGTCTGACAGCCCTGGGCTTGCCAGAGCTGCTCAGGAAACATTAGTTTTCAGTCAGTTTATTTTTATCATCCTGGAGGAATTAAATTCCACGGCTACTGCCTTTGACCCTAATCCACAAGCCTGCTGATGTTCTAGGACTGGATACCCATCATGTTTCATGTTGAAGCTGGACAACTGTATGGAAAAAAAGATATGAAACTTCTGGTTCGATGGGGCCAGATAGGGAAGTAAGCCTGATTTGGTGGTATTATGGGCATTAAAAAAAAAAAGAAGCCTCAAATTAATATCCTGTTCTCAAAATTTTGGGTATATTTTCTCATCACACTGGGACAAGGAAAAGGAATTTCTCATATCACATTAAGCTTGCAGAGGATATTAAACTGAAGTATAACAAATGAACAAAAATGAAACAGGTAACTGCAGGCATAAGCTGAGGAATGTATACAGTGAGTTTATTGCATATAAACCATTTGCTTCTGTAATTATTAAATATATTTAGCTCTATTAAAAACAAACAAAAGTACTTACACTGGGAAATTGTACAGTCTCTGAGCCAGGAAAAAATTGGTTTTCTTTGAAGACATACCAGTTATAGAAATAGTACACTGTTACTTTACTCAATAAAAAATATCAACTTATATGGCAGTAGGGAGATTTAGTTCACTAAATTCAATTTTTTATTTGAAAAGAATAATAATAGTATGAATGAGCAAGCAATGAGTTTTACAAAGAATAAAAAGGAATACTCCATTGCCAGAAGGATTATAAATATGGTCCTTTAAAACAACAAAGTAATAGACCAAGCACAATTTGGGGTAGCGCACCAGTATAGTCAGCTAAACATGCAAAGCTTCAACAGTAGGAACTGTAATTTTGTGACTCTTTCTAAGCCATCTGTCAAACTGCTGACGAGCAGAATGTGATCCAATATTGCATCAGGACTGAAAATGTGTTGGCTTAAATTTTTAGAAGTATTTGCACAACTATATTTTAAATTTCTGCATTTACTTTTTTCATGTGCAACCATATTAACTGAAAAAGCAAATAAACTAGCCCTTCTTGACATGAAGATTTCTGTAAGGCTTTGAAATGACTTAAAGGATATAGTAGCATATAGTAAACATGTTTGGATACAAGCTAAGGAAGAGGTATAATAAGTATTTCTGGTTTAGTATCTCAAATTCCAGAATGACATCTGGTCTGCATAAGATTACCTGGTAGAATGTTTATTGTGCTTGTCTTTAGAGTAAGTAATTGGTTCTTAGACTGGAAATAGAAATAACCTTTGATTTCCCAGCATTTATCCTGCTTTAAACATAATCAGGGAGTAGTTAATGAAGATACACATTTCATAGTGATAGAAGACCATATAAAAAAAAATCCAGAACACATTGAAAGACTCAATGGATATGCATATTTGAAACAGAGCACATTGATTTAGCCACAGTTCTCATTGAAATTAGCTGCGGGCAGGCTCCTAAAAATCATTGCATACTATAGGAAAATCACTGTAAATCACTCAGGCAGAGCAGGGTCCTACAGTCAAATAGGTATTCCCAAGATCACTAAAGAAAACTAAATTCTGTTTTGAAAATTTGAAAAAGGGTAGCTCCATTGACAGTGTAATTCTGTTGATTTTAGTGAAGCTATGTGAACTTATACCATTTGAAGTTCTTTACCACAATGATGAGCCTCCTTTCCAAGAAGACGTGAGCAAGTGTGTGAGGTTATGAATATATTATTAATATGCAAGTCAAATGAAATTTGATTAAGGTTACTGAAAGGAGTATTCTTTACACAAATCAAAATGACAGAAAGCCCTGCCTTACTATCACTATTCCTCAAGTGAGAACTGGATTTCTGTGTGAAATATTTCTCAGGGATTATCTCAAATCCCTGTTTTCTTGCATAGAGCTGCCAAGGAAATCTGTGCTCCACCATTCTACCCTTATTTATTAAATCTAATGCAATGCAGAACAATATATATATAGCCAGACTTCATATTTTAGAAAGCTATGGGCAGTTCAGCAATATACACTCTGTGAGAATGCAAATACCACACAGAGCAGAGAGAAAAGGGCAGAAATCACTTCCATCCTACCTCAAAGATTTATTACTTTACAAAAATGTTCTTTAGAGAAAATATTCCAAAATTTCCATCAACCATACCATGGTTTTATAGGTCTTTATCTTTTTCTGTAAAAGTTTTAGAGAAGATTAAAAAGGAAGGTAGTTGTGTTTCACAGAGGATGAAGAACATAAGGGAGGTTCTAATACCCCAATATACCAGGAATACAGTTAATAATTCAAAAGTTTTGTTTGACTCTTTTACTGATGGTTGTCTCAACCCAAGTTAATTTTACCTGAAGGTAGATTTTCTATGCCCAATATCACATAATATGTATTTATTTCTTATAGTTAAAAAAAGTAATAGAAATAAGTAGCCTATCACTCCAAAAAAAAAAAAAAAAGGCAAAACAAGGGCCAGCAATATTTACTAGTAGCAAATAATTTACAAATAATAGCAAATAATTAGTAATAGCAAATATTTGCTAATAACAAGTTGGTGAAAAACAAAAATATCCTTATAACCTAGTAGTAGCCATACATAACCTGTCTCTTACCTGCTGTAATTTCCCTACATATTGCTCCTTGTCTCATTCCAGAGTTCTTTTTAGACAGTATTCACAGACTTTTTCAAAGCAAATTAAAATACAAATATAGCATGTTCCCTCTCCATGTACATAGCAGTTGCAACTAAAGATTGCCCTTTAAACTACTGGCCCAAAATGACACTTGGCCATTTACAGTGAGCGTGACACAGGGCTGTCTGGGAGAACATTAATAAACTGCACGTGGCTTCATTTCAAATATGATTTTAAATACTTCCTTTACAGGCAGAAAATTAGGACCTGATAGTTTCATATACTGAAGTAACATGGGTAGCTGCGAAAACCTCTGGTATCCTTGAAAACTGTGTTCAGTGTGGAACAAAAATCTTAGCTCTACTACTCTGGTGGTCAGCTTGAGGGCTGCATGAGAAGTTCAGTGCAGATGAGTCTAACTCTGACAAGACCTTGGCTGCTATGACCTTACCTTCCTCGTAGAAAAAGCCAATCCCTCCCTCATTTATCAATCCATTGATATAAGTGGCATTTTTTCAGTGTTCCACAGGGCAGTACTTGAGGAGAATCTGATCCTTTGGACCTGATCCTTCTTGGCAGTGAGATGGTTTTATGATATTCTGGCAGCACACGTTTGCTCTAAATCCATTTTGACTCATTGTGGGAACTTCCTTTTCAGAGAAATCCTCAGATGACTTTGAGCTACTCTCCTAGTCAAGTCCAGCATACCAACACCATAGTCATACTATGATTTCTACATCGTACTAATTTCTACATTTCTAAATCATACCAATACCAACTGATACAATACTGGCAGATGCTGATGCTACTGTTGTGTCCCACATTGGTGACACTGGTCTCGTTCACTGCTTTGCCTGGCCTAGCTGCAAACCAAACCATCTTTCTCTGCTACTACTCTTTCCCCAGCAAATATGTCCTCTCCACATTTTGGGCAGTGTTACATCCATGGTGGAAGGCATGTTCTGCTCTTTTCCCTCCCCTTCTCACTCCCAGCATGGTCCCAGCAGCTGAGGCCACTTACATATGAACGTCCTGAGGGCTGGTAGCTCCTGGAAGATTATTCTAGTCCAGATTAGGACTAGCAGGGGAATATGTTGGGAGAAAGGTGTGTTGGAGAAGTGTGAAAATTAGCGCAGGTTTACTGCTAAAGATCATTTCAGTGTCCCCAGAATGGTGCAAGCAAGATCTTTTTTACCTTTTTTTTTTTAATTTTCCAGTTATGCCTTATGGAATTTGAATTTCACCCACCAAAAAAGCCAAATAGCCCTTATTTTTATCACATGAGAAGTCTGCTTTGTATTTTATTCCAGGTATGTAAGCAGGGCTTGGAAATATTACCAGTTGTCTTCTAGTCTCGCTATACTCTTTTTTTTTTATTATTATATTTATATTTTACTGAGCCCATCATTCCAAAGCAATTTAAGATTCTATCCATTTTCTTTTGTTCAGATGACTTGGATCACATTCAAGACTATATCTATAGTTTAAGAATGAAAATGTTTTCCTAGAAAATGTGGTTTTATCTTTTGGGCAGGTGATTTGAACTCAGAGCAATTTTTTTCTGACTTTGAAGCTGAAATACCAAAAGCCTGTCTTTCATTGGATTATTTAGAATAAGACTTTCCAGTGCATAATACATTACAGAAATGTTGGGAAGCCTTTTCAGGCCTACCTGTATTACTACAAATTGTTATTGATACATTAAAAATGTAGCAGTTCAAATTTCCAGGCCTCATACAATTTTTTACTTCAATGTCATATGCTAACCTCTAAGTGTTTTACTAACCCTTTTTGACTTTTCCCCCCCTGCATTTGCTTGTTGCAAGCTAGTGCTGGACTTTTGAAGATCTAGAATTGCAGATAGGCATTAATTACAAAAACCACTGGGTAACAGCTATGGAAAATATTACTCAGGTCTTTTTTTTTTTTTTAAACACCTTCAAATGCCTAAAGATTACAAGCTTAAAACTATGTCAGGTTTGTAACACTACTAAATTTGTATATCATTTTTGTATTATTATTATTATTACTATTACTCATTCTGATCATAAACCTGGCAAGACTACACCAGTACTCTCTACCGTGCTGATACAAGGTATTCAGCCTTTATGCTTAAGTGCTGGCTACGACCTGAAACACCTTTACAACAGAAAGCTGCCTTCTATCTCACCTTCAACCTTTAGAGGGCAGTGCTCCCTTTGGTTACTTAGAGATATTCCAGAAGGGCGTGATGCTTCAATTATTAGAGAGGTAAAAATTAGAAGTAACAAAAGAAATTTCAAAGCACAAAAAAATGTCTTGCTTTGCTGATATGGGGAAGGGAACCCATGCATCGTGTGCCACACACTGGGTGAACCCTTTACATTTGGAAGGGCAACAGGGACTAGAGGTCTTGTCAGCGTGGCTTTGATATTGACACTCTAGTGGCTGCTGAGAGGAGGATTCTTACAACTGAAAGGGCAGAAGAAAGTAGACATAAAACTGAAATGTATTATACTCCTACTTCTGTTCAGTCTCATTTTTATGCAGAGATTAAAACCTTATCAAGGCCAGCATAGCTTCTATAGAAGGTATCTCTGTACCTTGGAGAATCAATACCATCTACAGCGTTACAGCTGTTTTTCCACAGAGAGGTACAGATTTCCCAAAGCCTGCCTCAGAGTGCTATGGAGGGCAAGTGTGGGATAAGAAGTAGAAGAAAGGCCAAGAATTCATCTAGTGGAAGACCTGTGTTCTCTTTATTAGGTATTTTACCTTGCAATGCTAACGGCAAACATTATGAATAACTTTTCAGCCATAATCAGATTTATTACTAAAAAAAAAGAAAAAAAAACTCCACCCCACCCCACCCCCACCGCCCCCAAAAAAAAAAAAAAAAAAAAAAAAAAAAACCCACAAAAAACAACAAACACAAGCAAGTGCCAAAAAGCTAGGCAGAAAACTGCACTGAGCTATTTAGGTACTCTGAGGTCCTGAGAAGCAATTAAGCTCTGAAAAATATTAGAAATACAACTTAAAAATCTGATCTCTCGTACTTTTGTCTGGTGAAGAACTGCATCTGCATGTTCTGCATGTTTCCTGTCGTGTATTTTGTTGCTTAAAAGAGCTGACGTAGTCAGGCAGTCTTACATATGCCAGAGAATTTCCAATAGTAGAGCTACTGTCTCTAAAACAGGCTTGTTTGGAGAAATTTTCTGGTTTTCCCTCCATGCAGCTTCCTGTCTCAGGTGAAATCATTGAATGGAGACTTCACTACATGTGGCTTATACTATAATGCTGAGACTACACCTGGAGTGCTGGGTCCAGTGCTGGGCTCCCCAGCACAAGAGAGACAGGGACATACTAGCGTGAGTCCAGGGAAGGGCCACAAAGATGATTATAGGACTGGAGCATGTGTCCTATGAGGAGAGGCTAGGGGAGCTGGGACTGTCCAGCCTGGAGCAGAGAAGGCTCAGGAGATCTGATCCATGTGTACAAATGCCTGATGGGAGGAGTAAAGAAGGGGGAGCCAGGCTCTTGTCAGTGGTGCCCAGTGACAGGACGAGAGGCAACAGGCAAAAACTGGAATACAGGAAACTCCATGGCTGGCACCCTGCCAAGCACTGGGTCCTGATAAACCAGACACCACCCACCTTCATCCCCATCCCATCCTAGGGGCTGCCTTCCCAGAGAGGTTCAGGGCCTGCAGCAGTGCCTGGGGATGGCCAGGCTGTGGCTGACCCCTGTCATCGTTTACGTCCCATCCCAGCTCAGCTTGCTGGGGGCTATATGACAGGACTGGTTGGGAACGGAGGGCACTGCACTGCACCCTGACACCATCTTTCCTGAAGTGCTATCTGACCAACAGTCTTCCTCATTTTAGCATGTTTGAACAAGGTTTTATGTCCTGTTCACGTTACTCTTAAAAGTCTTTTATTTATGTATGTCTTTAGATATAACAGATAAATGTCACAAAGTTTATGCTTTGTTCTTATGCTTTTTCCTGCTGACACCAGGCACACACTAAATCCTATTTTTGTAATGGGTTCATCTGAAAGGTCACCTCATGTAAAATCTTGTTGACGTCTTTAGATTTGACAGCAAGTACATCACAAGGCCTATGTTGCAGAGTTTTACTTATAAATTACATAGCTGGACACTGTAGTAACCTTAAATATAATTTTCAACAGGATTCTGATAAAACTATGGTCTTTCTCTTACTAGTAGCTAATTAGCAAACAAATCTGTCCCTTTTCCTGTCACTCACACAAACTATATGAAATACCTTAGAGACACAACAAAGGGCCACAAACATTGCTGCTAAAACATTCTTTTGACATCACTGGTTTCTTTTCCCAGAGACGCCGTGGCTGTGTGCGTGACATTTTGTGCCTGGTGTTCCAGGCTGAGGGGGGTCCACAGGGTCAACACTGTGAGCGTCAACATCTGAGATGGTCATCTAAACTGGCTTCATATTCGGTGGAGAGAAACAGACACATCTGGAGTGCCTGTTTGAGGAGAGGAGGAACTACATCAGCAGGTGGCCAGATACTTCATGCAATGAAACTGACTGTTCCCCTCTGCTGTCTATAAAAGCAGCAGAGGATGGTTAATTCAGGTATAGACAGCTACATTCTTAAGTTAGATGGGATGAAACTCAAGAGAAAGCATGTACGGTACTGTACTGGGAATTTTTAATTAGAGGACATGACAAAGTTTACTCAGGACTATATATAAAGATACAAGTTATACTTTTCTCCTTAATTTCTGTCACATTTTATGTCTGTATTTTTTTTTCAGTACCGACTGAGCATGATATCGGTAAGAATGGCAAGACTTAAGAAACTAGACCAAGTAAGCTTCTGAAAAACATTCAGAATGTGCTAGTCATTAGCTGTTGTCACTTATAACCCATGAACTGCATTTATACTTTCCAATGTTAGGATCACAGGATAACTCAGAGTGGAAGGCACTTTAGGAAGTCTTGTAGTCCAAAATCCTGTTCAAAGCAGGATGCTGGCACTGACATGAAATGCAATGCTTTATCTGGATTACTTAGTAGGTAAGCATTATCCTCACCATACTTACTGGATGTGCCATCACAACCTTGATCCTAAATGCATTTGTACCGTGATTGCTTTCACATTAGGACTGATGTCTTTACTTTTTAGACATCCTTTGAATGTCCTTCCTCAGGTTAATAGCCATTCTGGGTGATCTCTCAATGATTTAAGTCAACAGTCATCAAAGGAAAGCTATTTTGCTGGCATAACTTGTGGCCAAAGAGCTATTTTAAAGTCATGAAAAAGTTCTACTAATGTTTAACTTGATAATCAGCCACTAGCTATGACGTAGTGTTCTGTCATAGAAATTCACATACAAGATCAAAATGTATTTTTAATGAAAAACTGTTTAACTGAGTAGGTACAATTAGGTCCTTGGTTTCTATGAGAAGCATTAATTTTAGTATCTATGGGAATATAAGCATTAAATCTTTTTTTTTAATTCTTTAAAAGATTTGTGGTTGTTTGTTCTAATAGACTTGGTTCAAAACAAGTGAAATGAGGCAGTATGTGTCAACTCACAGTGCATTTTAACTCATTGTACTCATTGACAGAACATTGAAAACAATCCATTTATTCATTAGAGAATGCCAAAAATAACTCAGCAGTTTCTCTTTTGCTTCTATTCATAGATGTTTTCATTTCATGTTAATCACTTCTTTCAGCACTTGGCACCTTGCAAAAGAAATTTAGAACATCTCGAATTATTAGTTGTTTACTGCATTCTTAATATAAAAATGAAAGCATAATACCAATATCACTGTGTAGCAAGTCCCATGTAATGAGATTGGGGCATTTGAATCATCTGTAATGTACCCTGCCATTTTGATTAATATCATGAATGTTAAAGTAATTTCAAGCTATGGCAATACATGCACATAAATGCATATTCAGATGTGTGAAGACAACGGTTATTTTAAGCATTTCTTTTTTAAATGTATAGTTGGAAGCCTTAATTATTATTCTAAATTAGCATGATAATAATTGAATTTGGTTTGCTTAGTGTATCTCTTGATTGAGTCTCAAAGGTGTATCCATTTGTAAACTTTTAGTATTCCATTTCATTATTAAATGACTGACATTTCAATAAGAGGCTGAAATTAAGCCATAGCAAAAATTGAAACAAAAATGGTAACACTGACTTCCAGAATAAATCCTGTCCCCAGGGTCTTTTTGAAGAGTACTGTAGTTGTTGTATCCCAATTTGTTTACTGAAGAGGTTTTATAGTAGTGCAACAAATGAAATCCCATAGACAGTATCCTATTTCACACAAATACTGAAAAAAATTATATGAAAATTTCCAGTGTCATAGTTTATGGTGATCTTGTCCTGAATAAACTCATAAACACTTTATTCTGTCACTGAGTTTATGTGTTGCTGTCTCACGTTTGGATTGATGGTTGACAGCAATGATGTATAAATTATGCATGCCAATTTACTGAACACCATTAAACTAAAAGAGTATGGGTAATTTTAATAATTATACATATAAATAGTATTATTAGCTCTGTCAAACTCAGTACCTGGATAGCATGTCAGTATATAATATCCACTAGGGATTGAAAAGGTTCAGGATTTTGCATGAGGTTGGTGTCTGAAGAGGTTCCAGCTACCATTTCTATACAGCTAGTATCTATAATCTGTAACCAGACATCATGCTTAAGATTCAGAAAAACTTTGATGTTGGCTGATCTGTCCAGATCTGTACTATATTTTTAGAGGGAAGAATATAGCAACTGAAAAAATAATTACTTCTAGTAAATACTGGACCTGTGGCATTTATACTACAACCATCAAAGAACTGGAGAACGATTTTCTGTGTTTTATTGCGACTTTCTTTCAGGTACTTCTTATGCACAAAGCTCCTCTCAAGTGATATGCCTGGAAATGTATGCTTTCCACCTAGGGAGGAAAACCTCCACTGTATTACTGTTTACCAGCTTTACTTCAGTGCTGTCTAAAGGCCCCAGTGTGGTAGATGTTGTACAAACACATAATAAGCGACAGCCATGGAAAACTAGTTTAAATAGGCAAGGCAGACAAAGGATTGGACAAACATCTGCCAACATTTTCATCAATTATTTCAGTGTCTGGTATGCTTTAGATGCACTGCACAGGTGAAGCAGAGTCAGCCTACGCACATGGAATTCAACATTTGCCAGGAATTTCCAAAGGAATGTCTGACACATACTGCTGCTAAATGGCTGGACACCTACTTTCAAAAGCAGCAGGCTGCAACAAAAGTGGTGGAAGCAGCAGGTATGCCAAATTATTGTTCTAATTTCAAAACTTAACAACTCAGACACAGAGAGATGAAGTGTTTAATTTTTCACTCTAAGTGAATCAGCCTGACCACTGGAAATAATGGTATAAAACAGATTTAATATAAGCAATATTGTGGTTATTAATCTCAGTTAATCTCAGAGTTAAAAAATATATATCCTCTGCAGTCATAATGCTTGAGCAGTGTTCTACATATCCTAATTGCATATTTACATAAAATGCTTGTGCCCAGGCAGCATTCTGAATTTGCCTCACAATAACATTTAGAATTCCATTAAAACAATTTTTACATTATTCATTACAAAACCAACACGCTTTTGGCCTTACTTTTGCCATTGCTACTAATGCCTTAGCTTCACCTTCCTTCATTTTAAGGTAATTTGCAGGTAACAAGAATAATTCAGATTAAGGAGTATAAATGATTAAGCATGGAAAAAGAAGGAAAATACATAGTATAGAAAGCAATGCAAAGCATAGCCTGTAAAGGGAAGGTAGTTTTAAAATATAATGGCCACATATGCTGTGTTACAAAACAGCAACCAAGGGGGAAGAAATTTTTCAGAATTTACAGACTATCAGTGACTCTTGCTCCAGTAGGAAAGTACCAGGGAATCACAGGAAGCTTTCTTTTTGGTCCCTTCAGTTTATAAAAGACCCTTTTAGAAAAACAGAGAGGATTGCATACTTTTGTGTGACCTTGAGGGGAAAGCACGGGAGTCAATGAAATGGGTTCACTTCCTTTTCCTTCTTGACAGCAGCCCTCTGAAGCATCTTTGCATAGTTGCCTACATTGTTCTTTAATTAGCCCATGCATTGGGAAACCCTGGAAAGTACAGAGCTTCTCAAATTACCTGTATGTGATCCCTCTCTACTGCTGCTAAGCAGACAATGTAATATATCACCCACACTGTTTTCTTCTTTTTTTTTTTTGACATTATCTTACTAATTCCTTGGCTAAGTTACAGACAGGATATGTTAATGAATTAAAACAAATCAAATGGTACCACATATTGTAATCTGATAGCAATCACTCATAATTACTACATCAAATGCCTTCATGCACTTGCACCACACATATACTATACACAGCTGAACTAAATCAATTAAGCCCTACAGCCACAAGAACTATACTGAATTACACCAGCTCCAGACTTGGCCCTGCTTTTCAGATTTTGGCCTGTGTGTTATGTCACGTGTTCTGACCAAGATGGCTTATACTTGCAGAGCCATCTACAAGATCTCCTTTAGAAGGACAGAAGTAATTTAAGGTAAAGTTCCTGCATCTAAAGGATCTCATTGCAACGTGCCAATGGGCCAGGTTCAAAGCAGTCCGTCAGAGCCAGTCTCATGAAGCTGTGCCCCCCCTATCCTGCCCAAGGACACCTTCAAATGCTGCATTAACTATAACAAGCTTTTAAAGGTAGCGCTGTAACCAAGAAACACTTCTGTCTGTAGTTTTATTGCTCAGAGGTTATTTAGAACTGCCAAACTTGAAAACAGACCTTCTGGAAACACCACCTAAAAGGGTTTGTTGATTCCTGATGGGCTGGACGTGCTCCTCAACCACAGAGACACAACCCGCTGTGTAACGTGCAAGGAAGTAAAGAATCATGCCCATGCTTTCTGTAAAACACACAAAAGATTCAAGCAACTAGTCAGACTTTAGCTTGTCCAACCACTATTGAAAGCCATGGAACAGTGACTTATTATTTGCCTACTGGTTTTTAGCTGTATAAAATTAAGTTTTATTTGAGTACTCCTATAGTCATTGGTAGCACAATCAGATCACAGGAACAGTCTTACTTCTCACTGATTGTATGACAGAAATAAATTTTCAGGCAGTTTTCATAGCTTTCTTTAAGACTTCTCTTCTGGATAGGAACAATAGCCGTACTACTTACCTGTAATTTACTTCGCAGGAACCTCATCACCAGGAACAGAGTCAGAAGTAAAAGCCAAATACATACACCTGACAGACTGCTCCCCACCTCCCAAGTATACGATTACTAGCATGGCTGTGGGTCACTGCCCACTCTGTCTCTTAAGCAGGAAGATTTCTAAATGCTATTTTCTATTGAAAAGAAAATGCAGTAATTCCACATGTAAGTCTCTGCCTGCCAACTCTCCTGCTCATAAGCATAACCTCTTTTATATTAAACCAGAGCCAGCCAAGGCTGAGGCCAATAAAATGGGGAAGATTCATCATAGAGTTGCAAAATACTTACTATATTATACAATCAGCTTGGGGAGTGAGCAGGAGATCAAGCAGAGAGGCACCGTAGTATTTTTTTCCATGATTGTTCTTCACTGGTTTGCAAATTTGGATTGTTATTTTACATTTTTTCTAACTGACTGTCTTTAGAAAAGTGCTTTTTGAAGCTAGAACTTAGAAAAAAAATATTTAAGCATGCATACACAGATTATTCAGAGGGCCAGTTCTTCAGGTTACTCTAGGAATAGTCCCACAAATATAACCCACGAAAGTCTTTGTGATCATTTAGAGCCAGTCAAGATGAAAAGTTCTTGGACTGTTTTTCTGAAATTCTCCATCTTCAGTGAATCCTAGGATTGCTCATGCTTCCTCTTGTGCGACGGATACTTTGGAATGAACCCCTATTGACTATTAAAGTCTGCTGGACTATTTCAGCTCTTCAAGATAAAAGCCACAAGAGGCACAACCCTAAAAGAACAGTTTGGGAGGGCAGGAAATAACGCTAGCTCTGAGTTCCTAGTTTTCCAGGGAGCTGGAGTCCTACTCCAATTTATAACTCAGTGGTTATCTATGGGCTTTAAGCATTACCAGGAGTTGGGATATGCAGTCCCTGTACCTTGTGGGCCCCAAGCAGTAGTACTGGGATGCAAAGGAGGGCAGCAAAAAGCCACGCATCATGTTCCCAGGCTGATGCTGCATTAGGGGTTTGAGCCCTCTCCCACACCACCAGCCACAGAGGTTCAAACCAGAGCCTGCAACCTGTGCACATCACGTGTCTGTCAAGCGCTTCATACGCTTACAGAACACTTTGACTTAATGTCTATTATACACTGATATATGCATGTATGTGCATATATATACATATATATGTATATAAGGAAGGCAAATAGCTTTGGCTAAGTAAATGAACTTTCTTTAGATAAATGAAATCCAGTATGTGCAGACACAGAAGCTAACTCAAACTGTACCCAGCAGACAAAATTAATATTTAAATGGATTTGTTTTAACTTCTGATTACTTTATAATTATTGTATGGAACAGGTAGAATTTAGTATGGAGAGAGCACAAACCTGACTATTATTCCCAGTTATCAGTTGCAGAGGTATGTGGACAAAAAGAAAAGAAAAAGGCAGCAAAATATCCTGTTTAGAAAGATAGGGGAAACTGTAAAAAGTCAATGACTAGGTAAATAGAAAGGGCAAAACTGATAAGGAAAGAAGTATCTGCAAACTTTTGAAAGAGCGAAAAACAAATTTAAAGCTATAAAAAATCGCTTGGTATTGTGATGTTAACAAACATCCTGATATATTGCAGGAGGTCTTTTCAGGTAGGTACTAAACATACTTAATTTTCATAGGAAGTGAGGAGACACAACCAGATTCTAATCTAAAAGAGCCAGTCAGCAGTTACCCTGGGTAAGCAATGAATAGAGATTAGGTGCCCTTATTAAAAAACATGCATACTTCACTTGACTTGAAGGGGTTTCCCTTGTCTAGTAGCTCTCAAGAACATGAAGTCCTAAAGAAAATGTAGTATTCGAGCTCCACTTCATTTGTGAAAGCAAATTGGAATTTACATTATTGATGAGACTCACTTCCTCATTTATGTCCTAAAATAAAATCCAGTAGAATAAAAATGGTATTTTCCTTCCTGTGGCAATTTTTCACTATTCCTTACAAATCGTGGGTCAGAGCCTATTCTGAACTAAGTCAGCTGAGTCCCACTGGCACAAGAACCACTCTGAACTAAATCAGTTCTAGATTTGGCCCTGTTTCTTGAATTTTGTCTTTTAATGAACAATTGAGCAGGAGAAGAAAATTCTGATTTGTTTCCTGTCTTACTAGCAAATAATCAACAATCTTTATGTAGATCCACCAGACAGCGGAAGAAGAGAGAGAAACTAGGCATAAGGGAAACAGAAATATAATGTATTGCCTCAGTAATCTGTCTAATGAAATTATAATTGTCCCAGAAGGAAATAAAAGGAGTTTCTCTTCCTGAAAATCCAAGATGCTTTTCTAGCAAAACATGAACTAATTTAAAATATCTGGGTGATGAAAGAATCCCTGAATGTTTTGAGGTTAACTCTGGATCTAGGTCTACACAAGAGGTAGTCCTGAGACATCTGTTTGGGCTTGGACCTGAACCTCAATAAATTGGAAAGTTTTTCAGACTAAGCACTCTGTTTGGGTCTAAATAAGAGTTATTCTGTCTTTGAGGGCTGGATGTGAACTGGAGTTCTTCTAGCATAAGAAGCACACTAATCCAAGAGATTTATTTAGGATCCATTTAAATTATGTCTCATCTAAAATGAGAGGAGTGATCAAAACTGAAGCAGCAAACACATGGGAAAGCTTCTCACAAACTAAATCCACAGAAAGCCATAAACAAGCAGCATATATAGTGTGTCATAAGTGACGTGTGAATGATTGAATGAGCTGATCTGGTTAAAAAACTAAGAGCAAGACCTGAATTATGCCGAGCTTATTAAACAGAAAGTTATCCAATGTTCATGTATAGTCATTGCTTCAGGACATCAACTCTATAACCCTCTCATCTTCCACTCTTTGATAACACACAGCTACTCCATTGCTTCTTTTAGGCCTCCCGGACCTATTCAATTTCTACGCCATAACAAATCCTGAGCAAGTGCAGGATTAACCCCGGGTTATCACAGAGCACAGCTAATTGGTAATTTTCTGCAACAGGCAGCCTGTCTAACAGCCAGGCCACTCCTTCCATGTGAGGTTGCCTCACAGCTTGTGTTTGGTCTATTCCATTACATTTTTTTCTGTTACCAGTGTTAACTCCAGGGTCTATCAACCTGTTAGCTCCTTGCACAACCTTGCTATACCTTCTTCTATGATACAACCTTCAAACATATTACCGTCTGCCTGACTTCATTTGCTATTCATCTAGAAGATATTTCTAAAATGCTTAGTTTCTTGTAGTCCTAAACTTAGTCTTCCTTTGCCCTTGGAGAAACAGGTGGTACCTCTACCTTCCTGAACGTCTGGGAGTACCTAGCACTGCATGAGAATGCCATAAACAGGTGAATGAATCATCACAACAGCCATCATGATGTCAAGGTGCTCTTCTTCCTGTTCCACATTTTACTTACCATTTTGACACAACAGATTATAACCAGATTGACATAAGTTCTTGTATGATTACACATCAATTTTCTCTTTACTTTGTCCCGTGTTCATAACTCCTACAGGCTGTAGCCTGCTGTTTAGCTGTACATTAACAATTATGCCCCTGTTTTGACCTTTTTGTTCCCAGATATGAAAAAAACCTAACCAAAACCCAACAGTCAAACCTGATTGCACAGTTGTTTTTAAATAAAAGCAGTGACTGCAGTGGAAGAGGAAGCTAAACAGGGCTGGAAACCTAGAGGTGTATGGAAAGACAAAAACTTTCTAACTATACACCAAAACCAACTTCATGTGCGATTCCTCATGGAATAAAACCCGACCCACATCTTTGAAGAAAATTCAATGGGACTTTACATGGGCTCATGCTTCATGCACCAAGGAAAGAGTGCTAGCAGGAAAAACAAGAAGCCAATTCAACAGTCTTAAATAAGGTGGATTAGCCCTGCACAGCTGCAGGTTAAGTCAGGGATTAAACCTGTCTCCAATAGCCAGAGGCTCCACAGCTGCTGAGAGTATCTAATTGTCAGGATCTTCTCTCACATCCAGATTTATCAAGGAGAACAGGAAGGATGCACCTTTTTCCTCTGGGAAAAAAGCATACACATCTTCTTGTGCTTATATATATGTACACACACACATATGCAGGAGGTAGCCTTTAGTGTGAAACAGAAAGACAGTTTCACCCTCTTAATGGTTCTGTGTCTGACTTATGTTTTTGCATCTGTTTCTTTCATTTTTACAACCAGGATAATATTTGCCAGCTAGCATATCTCAAAAGACTGTTATGTTGACAGTTATTTACTCCCTGCACAGAAATATGAAAGACTAACTACACTTGTCAATACATGGACTGGACTAGATTTACCATTTTTTTTTGTTTATTTATGTTACTGAATATTGTTCCCAAAAGCATTTTTAAACACCTCTGACTGGAATATTTGCATACTCAATTTACTTTATACAAGCACAATATGTTTTCTGGTACACACTCATGAGAAAGCACCTAAACAAAATACATTAGAAGCAATATAACAGCACCAATGACCTCAGCTATCTTCCAGCCTTGGGAAAAGCAATAAAATGAACTCCCTTTGCAGCTGCAAAATATATTTAAGAAAGTGACAGGGCCATGGAAGGGTCCTACTATGGATTCCTTAGGTGTCCTCTGCAGTTTTACACCTTTGAGCTATTTTTTTACTGAGTCCTCTGTTATCATTTGAATGGAACTACTGAAAGTGAGGTGAGAAAATGTACCCCTTTTTTTAAACAGAATTCAAAGTGGTTCCATATTCTCTCTATGATTTTAGCTGTAAGTCTCTACTCAAACAGTGTTTGCACTTCAAGATCAGCAGAGGGGAGAAAAAAAAAGCTCACGGAACGATACAATGAGAAGAGAAAATATCCTCAGAAACAGGAAAGACTAATAGAAACACTTGTTAGAATTTTGCTGTCGGGACCAAAATTGACCTGAGAGAATACTTTTAAACTGACTCTGAACTGTTGCAAAACAGTTCACTTGATTTAGAAAAGAAACTGAATCCCAGATGACACAAAACCTGCTATAAATGTTTATATCCTGGAAAAGGGAAAATTTTTTCCTGCAGGGCTTGAATCAGCATTGCCAATTCCCTTCCTCCCATACATCCAGCTGCCATAGCAAGCAGCATGTAACAGCTTTCTCTCCTCAGAAAAATCCCTCCCAACAAAAACTGCAGTTGAGATTTACTCCATGCAAGAAAGAGCCTTTCACATTCAGGAAAACAAGGTGTGCTGCAGTTTCTTTTAGGGACACCAAGACTTTCAACTTAGCTTGGAAGGAAAAGCTTGGAAAGGGTACTTAATATGCAAGAAATTACAGATGGAAAATACTTACTAGATCATTAACTCACTCATTTTCCAGTGCAGGATTGTTCTCTACAGTAACGTAACAGCAATTCCCATTGAAGTTAGCGACTTAGTCCACTAGCCAGAGTTTATCATTCCAGGGAGTGTTAGCACTGGCAGGAAAAATTGTTCCCTCAGTCATCTTTATCAATTGCTTTCCAGATCAGACACAGATGAGGGTCGAACCATTGTGGTATTATACAATGGTGCTAGAAAAACAAGGAAGATGTTTTTGCTTTTTGAATTGTGTTTTTAACATGATGCAAAAAAACCTCCACAGGCCACGCCAAATGCAGGTACAAGATGTCTGGGTTAACATATAGCCTGCTGTAGCTGGTAGGTCAAGTTGCATAATCTGCAGATTAACTGAAACTGTAAAATAAGAAGGAAAGAAAAAAGAACAAAAAAAAAAGATTAAGGAAATAATTTTTGCTGTTCACTTTCAGGGTCTCTTTCATTGTCTGTGGGAGGAGCTTCCCATAAACTTCTTGATTGCTTAATTAAAATTCTCCCTTATAACTCTCTCTTGCCATAAAAACAGCATGGCCACTGATAGAACTGCCTATGATCTTGACTAATATTATTCCATTGTTTTCCTTAGTTCCCTCTTTGATTACTTCCCTTATTTATTGTCTTACTTTTTCTTTCAACCCTGTTAAGGATACATGATACCTTTTGATTCTGTGTTTGTGCAGAATCCTGAAAAATACTGTTCTGGTTATTGACTGCAGTGTCTAAAATGTACAGTAATACAATATTACCCTCCAATAATATATAATACTCCCCCAAAAGCACTATTAGTTTTCCAGTTTTCCCCAGCACGATGAACAAACTCAGACACATTTCAAAACTATAAGCATTATGGATTTTGATTCCTTTTAAAAAGTTTTTCATTAGAAGAGAAAACTTTCAGTTGGATACACTATGTAAAGCATAGCTTTTCTCAGCTTAGATTTTCGTTCTCATCAAGACTTGATTTCACACTCCCAACAAGTTTCAAAGTGTGCTGTCGAGCCCCCAACTTAAGCTGGCTACCTAAGTCTACTCCATTTAAAGCAGTTTTCCCAAATAATTAATTTTTCATTACACTTGTCAGCTAAGTTTTAAAGCAAATTTACCCCCTTATGTAGTTGTGCTATTACACAGAAACAAACAAAAAAAGTGGATCTGGGAAGATCAATAATTTTCATTCTAGAAGTCCCGCAAGCAAAACCTGACATTTAATATGGTTCAAGTGACCCTGTTCTTATTGGTTCTCAAATATTTTAGGACAACGCTGAAGAATTTTCAGCCAATGAAGCAAGCATGACTCCAGCCCCTAGAAAATAGCCTTTAGTTTGCTGCAGGTAAGGCACGGTTGGGGCCATCACAAGTAGATGTTTACCAGCCTATCTCCACGGGCCCTTCTGTCAGCTGAGCATTCATCTGCTGCTGCTCTCCAGAAAGAGCATGCAGTGTAGTGCTACTTGCTGGGTTTTGAGATTATGTGTCTTGAGGACGCTTTGCCATCCCCAAACTAGACAAAGAGGGTTTTCCTCTAAAATGCATAGAACTTGGATACTTCTCAGGCAAAACAATGTTTGGAATGCTACTTTTCATGAATGAGTACAGATGTAATCTCACAGTAAGTTTATAACAGATTAGGAACTTTGTTATAAATCTTGTGATTTACCTCTAACTTAAAAAAAAGTATTAATTTCTTTTCTTGCTTCTCGTTATTTGTAAAACATATTGTTATAAGATTTAAATTAATCCATGTATTTTTTCCACTTAGGTGGAATGGACCTAATTCATTTTGTAGATCAAGTACAACAACTGAGTTACATAAGGGGAGAAGCCCGTGCAACACCTATCTTAGAAAAACAAACACGAACGAGAAACTTCTCATCACTTTGCTGTTAATGATGAATCCTCCTGTCTCCTTCTAATCTTCAGTAAAAACCTGAACAACATAAAAACTGCTTCAGGGTTTTATGAGACTCATGGTAGAGCATCACATGGCACCACAGTAAATCTGATTCATCTTGACCTCTCCTTTCACGAGTACATATGAAAATACATTCTAATAAAACTCCAGCACATACCCATATTTATACTGCATGCTTTCTGAAGCAATATGCAGAGATGCTTCAGATAGCTGCTAAAATGAGATTAAAACTGATATTTCCATTACATTTCAAGAGTATATGTGGTCACATTCTTGAATCTTTTGGCTTTTATCTTGCATTAACAGATCGATAGCATTGATAAATTATTCTTTCACTCAAATACCATTTTGTGTACATTAAATGTGAAACATGATCACTGTACATTTTGTATAGGCTTGTAAGAGAAGAACAAGTATCGTGTGATGTCAGTATCAGTGCAAAGTAATGAATGGACATGTATTCCCCTACCCTTCATATAGAACTCTGATAGATCTGTATTCCTCCTGATACTAGATGTTTTATTTGGTTCTCATTTTGGGTTAATTCTCAAGGCACAATGACAGGCAGCAATTCTGTTGCCTGGTGTATCCATGGTCCTTATCTTGGTCTCAGGGCTCTAGCTCTTTCACATAATATGCCCTGCTTCTCTGCTCCAGTCAAAAAAAAAAAAAAAACCAAAACAAAAAAACCAAAAAACCCAATAAAAACAACAACAACAAAAAAACCCACTAGAAATAGTGAATCATAGAACTGTGAGTGCAGACATTTACCATAGCCCCCAGCGAAAGCCCAAAACATTCAGCATGACCCCATGCTTCTTTCTCACCCTCTTGCAGACAGTGAGCTGTTTGGCTGCCACATACACAGCCTGCAGGCATTGAGGAAACAGATTTTCAACAGATCTAGAGGCTTCAACCCTTCTTCTGCAGCAGCTTTAAGGGAGTACTACGGACCCTCCCTCGCTCAAGAAAGACTGACCCGAAGAGCATCAGTAGAGAAGTGAGGGCAGGAGGGGCTACAAGCATCAAATGCTCACTCACAGAATAGAAAGTAAATGAATAGCAAGGAAACAAAAATGGAATATCATAACCCACTATCAAAATGTCAAAGGAGTAAGTAGGGCTCAGACGACTTTGTATCAGATCATGTAGGCAACTTGGCAATGTAGAAATACCCAGAAAGCGCAAAGGGAATGGGAGTGCTATGAACTCTACAAATTGGCACATAGTCTCAAGATATACTCACAGCTCCTTCTACACAGAGGGCTAAGATAATTGCAGGTACCACATTGCCTGCTTGCTTCTTGCTCTGTATTAGAGAGAAAGACAGAATTTCAGAACAGTCTAAGTGTTCACATGAGATACCTCACGTAACTTCTTTCTTTGAAGTCTTACTTCTCCTGCATTTACAGCCAAAGAGAACTGAGCTTTCATCCACTGAATCATGTTTTCCACAGTGACTGACTCAGATTTAATCCATCTTTTAAAAATATATCTGCATACATTAGGAAAAATAGCACATACATTAATTCCCTGTCATTAAGACAATAGCTAGTTTGTTATCATCCAGTAACCCCTATTTACAGGCTTTTCATGGATTCAGGAAAGCCTGTAAATCAAATATTTTAGGTATACAACAGGGTCCATATTAGTTTAGCCTATGCATCATCACCTCTTCCACCCTTGCAGTCACACCAGTGATCTAAGGAAGACCAAGTGAGAAAATCATAGGAAAAACAAAATGAGATGAGGTGGGAGAAAGAAAAAAAGTTTACAAACTTCAGTAAAAGGAATTTCTTGAGAGCATGTGCACTGTCTTGCCTTCAGAAGTCCAAAAAAGAAGGCCAACATGAAAAAAAAATCCCTAGCCAAATTTGTTAAACAATTAACAAGAAGAGACAAGATGGATGGTCCCAAGTCAGATTTAACTTCTAATTTCTCCTCAGTGTTTTTATCCTGGTAAAATGTATGCATACACAGTGAACACTGATTTTTGGAAGTATTTGCAGAACCAGGTCCTTACTATGCCCTGCTTTTAAATAACTTCAAAGCACTTTCTGACATGCAACATGCAATTATTATAGCCCAGAATTGCTCTAGTTTGAAAAAATACAAGATGAAGACCACAAAGTTCCTAAGTATTCTGTGCAATAGCATGAATAGCTTTTCCACCATGATTGCAAAATGGTCTGCCATGAACACAGAGCAAGGGGACCAAATAGCAGTCCTTCTGCCAAAGTCATGCTTAACGGAGAGGGCTTCCTTGAAAAGGGAAACAAGGAAGATTTTCACCATGTTTAAAGTAGGTTCTTCCTCATTTCCTGATCAGCGAATTCCAGCAGATGCGTTCTGAAGACTTTAATAACATCTACATAAAGGTAAAGAAGGAACAGGCCTGCTTTCCAGCTCCTCAAAACCAAAAATCACTTGTCCTCCCTAGCATTACTTACATGTCCCTCATTATAGATAACTGGGCTTATATCAAGTTCGACCTGTGAGACTGTTTAATTTTTATCCCTCTCTGCAGCAGAACATTAATGGGTGGCAACCTTTGGGGAACAGACTCCTGTTTGCACACATTAAGAACGACGTGGGGTAGGTTGCTGTAATTCTTCCAGCACAATGCATTTCATAAATTCCACCTTCTAACTATCTAAAACCACTGAATTATGGAGTAACTACATTAGAGACACAAACTGTTCATTATGTAGTTGAGTTTTGCAAGCTGAAGGGGCTATAAAGATATATAAATTTTATTAGAAAAATAGATTATATGTAGGACTATGACACCACTTTATAAGCTATGCTATTTAGACCTGAAGTGATAAACTACATCAATGTCATGTATTGCATTTCCATTGTATAGCAAATTTTTTTTGTCTCTCTCCCCCTTGTATACTTACTTTCTAATCTGTACAAATCCTATTGAATTATGACAATGTCATTTGGATTGTTTGATCTTAAATTCATTTTATGACACAAGCAAATTTATATTCTGTTCTTCATCCCATCTTATGAGTCATTTATAAGAAATTATAGTGGCCCTAAAACTAATATCTGTGGTTTGGCCATTAATATTTTTTTCTTATTTGAGAATATTTCATTAATTGTAACACTCTGCCTCCTTTTTGCCAAGGACATTTTTGGTTTCCTTTTCTTTCACTTTAATCATAAAATGGCTTCCAAGCATTTTTACTTCCTTAAGTACCACTGAGGATTCCTTGGGAAGACACAAATATTGTCATCTGCAAACTCTGAAATACAATGGAAATTAAAAATACCTCTTCCAGGTGAGATGACTGATAGTCTTCCCTTTTACATCTTTTCCATCACAAGTAATTTAAATTTCTGTTTTTCAACACTGAACCCAAGTAAAACAGCCAACAGATTCCTTTTTAGTCACACCTCTTCTCCAAAAGACCAGATATTATCCTCAGTTAATTGTTTGTTATGTGCATCCTCAATCTCTTAACAGGGAACTTCTTTCTTGAAAAATGTTAGAGAGTATTTGTAGCAATAAGAATAAAGAGCTTATTTATTTGTTAGTTTGTTCGTTTGGTTTTTTTCCTAGTAGCATTTAGCTGTAATTCCAAAATCTTTATGTCTGCATGGAAATCTACTGAAGTCAGTAGGACTGCATGTGGCTACAAGTATTCTGTCATATAGAGGCA
>WEKW01032821.1:154104-172775 GCA_013389905.1 Sula dactylatra | reverse complement strand
GTCTCCTTGAATATTTTTATCTCAAGTTCTCGGATTTTTCAGAAAACAGAAACAAATACATAAAGGTAGCGCAGAAAGTTGTATGCTTCCTTTTGACTAAACAGGAGTATGTTCTGTGTCACTTAATGGCCTCATTACAGTTCTTTCTGTGGAGAAAAATAAAGCCATTCATGTGGAAAAACAGATAGTGTGGGAGCTTAGGTATATAATATTTATGCTCAAGCGGATCTACAGACAACACACTCTAGTGATGAGCTAACTAATGTTGGCAGTCTGCATCCATGCTCCACCAGCATTTAAAAATTGAAATCTGTAACATAAGAGTCCATGAAGAACTATAACCAAGCAGAGAAGAAGGAAGGTGAAAAAAAAGAAATCTATTTCAGTACTGTCACTATTTTTTTTCAATATTCTAAGATCACTTAAAATATCAGAGGAGACTATAAACCAAAACCCTGATAGAAAAATCCTAGAATGCAATTTTTCCTGAGAAAAAATAGAAGTTTAATCATACATGGCTTAGCATTCAAAATTATTGAGTTATTGTTTATTTGGATCTTCTGACAACAATCAAATCGAAGACATTTGCATGTATTTACAGCTGGATGATGATGGCTACCTAGAAACCCAAGCCAAAATTGATTGGGATGAAGTTGAAGGTACAAGGTCTAGCAGCAATTAACTACATCACCAAAGTTCAGTTGTCATGCTTTTGTCAATTCCACTTTTTTTTGGTAAATAATGGATGCAGTTATTAAAAATGCAAAATCATGATGAAATACTCAAGACCAGATAGTGCTAAATATTGTTCATATATAGGCATGCAAACATTATAGGATGATTCTACATGTAGTCTAAACTCTCTGTATTTAATGATTTTATGATAGCCATGTTTATTTATAACAAATAAATAATTCTAGATATGTGGTGCAAACATACAAATGTCATATGCTTATACTTGTTTTAAATTCTGTAGGAAAAAGATATCCTTTGCCAAAGGATTTAGCAGGGCATAATGACCTCGCAGTTATGTCAGTTTCTTTCAGAGAAACAGAAGATATTTCTTCCCTGAACATGATTTTTCTTCCCCACTAACAATCTCCTGAGACATTACTCTGCTGCCAATACCAAAAAGTCATGAAGTTGAAAAGTACACTCCAGATTTTTCTACACCATCTGTCACACAGACCCTTTTCTTGACCTTCCCTCTGTGTCATGACAAATATATTGCACTGATGTTTTATAAGAAACTGAACATCCACGCTGTACTGTCAATGTTTTTAGCTTCTTTAGCCTTTCAAGGTCGAGTATTTGGCCCATCATTTCTATCACCTTCTCTCAGGACATCCCTGAACACTCCCACAACTGGATCCTCCTGTGACAGGTAGGACCTGTCTCTCCCAGCAGGAGGAGGTCCAGTCTCTTGTGGGAGGATCTGGCATATACTGTGGTGGCTTTAAAACTCTCTGATATTTGTGTACAGGGAAGAAAACGGCTAACATAAGCAGAGGATAAATACCATTATTCTCAGTTCAAAGCAGATAAATATCATTTGCCATCATTAAGTTTAACCCTAACTGTCTAACAAAAATAGAGAATTTTTAGCTGCAATGCATGCTGTCTCCAGTTCCAAGTGCATCTCTGATGTTTCAGCTTTTCACTTCTTCCGTTTCATTCTTTCCTCTACCATTTGTCATACTATAAGGGAAAAGAAATTGCTTTCTGACTTCTAGAGGTGACCAAAAGAAGCCTCCGAGGCATGTAATTAACACAATCTATTAATGACACAAAAAGTGCACTGATGACGAGGTCTAGCTTCCTCCAAAGCAGTCACATTGCCACTACTTCCTAAGAAGACAACGTTAACATAAAAATCCCATGCAGCAAACTCCATCCAGCCTCACTATGTACTCGGCCTCTTCCACCGATGAATCAAATACACCTCAGTCAGAAACGTAGCGTTTGTGATAATGCTTGCACTGGAAGAATAGCTATCATAATGTCAAGATGGTAAGAAAAAAAAAATAAATATCAGTGTATAATATAGTTTATTTCTCATAATGTTATTTTTCAAAGCACTGTATTTTTCAGCTGTTTTTTTTCACAACAGTTATTTTGTTACTCTGAATTAACAGTCGCTTATCCCTGGGCTTTAGCTATGGCTTGATGGCTAGACTGAAGTTTAGTTTTAAAAGGTATAAGCAGCATAAATAATAGGGAAAAAAAAAAAAAAAAGGTTATCTGGGAAACTGACATCCAAGGAACACGTTACTGAAGATCAGATAGTTCAGTTTTCCTTTTGTGAATCCAAGAAAAAGGGCTGATTATGTTTTTCTAATTTGTTCTTTTCTCTAAAGACAGTCAAGGTCTTTTTAGATAGAACAAAATCACCTTAGGTGAACAACAAAAAATATGCAGATTTGGTATTAGCAAAGCTTTTGACGCCAAAGTAATTAAATGCTTTTTTTTTTTTTTAATGTGCAAGTGAAAAGCCAAACCTTAAGTAGTCTTCTTTTATTTGTCCCAGATTTTAAAAATATGGTACTCTAAGTGGTAAATATGACAGTTTGTTCTGTAATTCAGCAGTCATTTTTCATTCCCTATTGTGTCATTCTTGCTAGCATCAGGGAGGAAAGAGTGTAAGTTTGAAATTAATAATATTTTTGGAAAATTCAAAATGAAATTTAGCTCAGTTTTTATCTTTAGTAGTGACTGAACTAGAAAAGTAGAAAAGAGTCTAAACTGCAAAGTTTATCACTGGTTCTTTTTGCTTAAAGAATGACTCAGAGCTCACAATTAGTTTATGACAACCAGAGAAGCAGAAGAAAACTATAAAATTCAGAGCCAGGTCCAGTTTACAATATATGTCATATTGTGTCATCAGTTCGCGTAAATACTTGTAACAAAAAACTGTTTATGAAACAAAACAATTAACTTTGTCATCCACCTTCTTAATCCACTGGAAATAATTATATAAAATACTTTGAGAAACCTAGGAGAACATTAGGAAATCTTTCTATTGGCTTTTGTGCACACTTTAGAAGTGTTATGAGCACAGATTAGCGACCATTTACCTAAGTGCCTTTTGCGGGGGATGCTGAAAAGTAGCATCTAAACCAGCAACTGTATGAACATTCATAAAGTTGATAGATAAACAAATAATGAAATATAATGCATAAGGCAAGGCAACTTGTTATTTTTTATTTATTAGTATGTAGCTTTGTTATTCATTATACCAATGTATTTGTCTTTTATTTTTTTAGCCCTCTTTGCCTTGTAAGATTACCGTTCAGCAACAAGAAGCTGGTCAATGGTCAAGAGTCACATAGGATGGCTGACAGACAATATAAGACATTATCAGTGTTGTTACCTAGTAACCTTCTTCCCTATTTTTCACTGTTCTGGTACAGAAAATATTTACTCATATAAGGTTCAATACTGCATAGGCAGTAAAAGAGCTCACAAAAAGTTACTAGTTTTCTCAGCACAGTAACTCTACAACAGAAATGTTCATCTTTTATTCATTAGTTTTTAAACAACCTCATCTATAACTCCATAATTTCTCTACCTAGGTGTTTCCTATCTACCTGTGTACTTGCAGTTTTCTCTGGATTATAACGGAAGTAAGACTCTTGGCTTTGACAGGGTTGCACAAATTATAAATCAGAGGCCGGTGTAATCTGTGGATTTGCTTCCTTCCAGTGCAGCTAATGCTGTTTTGCCCAGGCAGGCACATGCCTACATTTCCCTTCCTCCAGTCTCTCTCCCTGCCCCAGGCAGAAACAAACTGAAGATGAATTCCCCGTTTAACATACAGAGATAGGGAAATTTGCTGCTAATTACAGTGGTTAGAATTCCTAATGGGTAGGAGGAGGGTCTCCTGAGCCCACTTCATTCCACAGGCAATTCTCTTAGGTTGTTAAGTTTCCCTGCTCTTTTTCAGAAAATTTCTTAACAAAATTACTAGCAGCCTTTATCAAGCTGATATTGTAATTACTTTTGGGAAACAAATGGTATCTGAGGAAAAAGAAAACCACATTTCCATGCTTAATTTAGTAATGGGAAATTTAGAGAGAGCTCTTAATAAATTCTCATCTCTTTCACAAAGTGGGATGAAATAGGCCACTAAAATCTTCTTTTGGGAGGTTAATATTAACAACCAGAACTGTGACCTTAAATCCTAGTGCCTTTACTCTTACGAGTACTGAAAAAGTTTGACCACTCACAGAAATCTGGGGTAGAGGAGCGTGTGTGCTCAGCTGTCCTCTTCTGACATTTCACTGCATCACTGTCTTCTCCCTCTCTTTGTAGAAGTAAATTACTTCCCTTTTTGTGTAGAAGCTCCCATTATGGCTGAAAAACTGTTACAGGTAAGGAATAAAAAGAACAGAGTCTGAACTCCTGTCCTAACCTTGACCTCTCTTCTTATGCTAACTGTAGGGAGGAATTAATTATTTTCTCACAAGCTTGGAGAGCACTTAATGAGGAAAACTGTGTAGTTAGTCTCTGACAATCAAGCCTATGAGCAAGAAAGGCAGGATTCCACTATAGTATAACAAAGTATAAACCAAGTATAACAGAAGAATTCTGCCTGACCACGCATCCTTAGAGCAGTAAACCTATAAATCTTTCCTTCCCTTCCTCCAGCTTTGAAAAACTACATACCCTGTGACAGACAAAATTTATAATCATTTCCATAACCTTCATCCCTCAATATTTCTTAACATAGAAATATGTTAATCAGAAGCTTGTATCCTTACAAATTTTTATTATTCCAGTTTGAACTTCAAACTTCTGAGCAGTTGATGCACATCGCAATAATAGATGAAGTATAAGAAAATGCAGACTTCCTACAAGGAGGTGTTGGACTTTATAAATTGTAAGCTTATTGACTGGCAATTATACGTTTAGAGTGGGTCTGAGTAGAGCCCTAAGTCTCCTCTCACTGACATTAACACTCTGGTTCCCTTTACTATGAACAGAGTCCAACACTGAGGATTTTTACAAAACCCATTCACAAATTAATTCTGGATGCTTGAACATAATAATTTCATGAAGCTGTATTCTATCAGAGTACAATCACATCACTCACGCAAACTCAGCTACACTAAAATCAACTGAAGCTGTAAGCCCTCTCATTTGAGAAAGATGATGCTAAGTAGGTGCCAAATACCAGTTCCTCGTCCTTCCTTGCATATATTTAAAATTGTGACCTCATCAGAGCTATGCTGATTCACAACAGCTGGGGACTGGTATTTTCTGGTTGTAAGAGTTACACACGGAGATTAACAACAATTGCATCTCACTGGTAGTGAGATGCAATTAACAACAATTGCATCTCACTGGTAGTGCTAAAATTAAAGTGGGACCACGTGTGAGCTCTGGGAAAGTGTTGACCTTACATTTGCAAGTTCACAATCCTATAAAAATGCTTTAAGATGTGCCAAAATATGACACTTCTGTATTAAAATATTTTCCAAAGTTCCTTCCTAATGGAGCTAAGTTACAATTAAAGGATTAAAAACAACAACAGAAATTACTAGTAATAAACTGCCCAATTTTAGTGGACTCTCATATTCAGTGCAAAATGTTCCCTTTTGTTATAAACGAACCATTAATTTTTAAACATGTTGCTTTTGTTAACATAGGAGGATACCTAGTTTTAGTTTAGTAGGTTGTTACATAATTATAAAAAAAAAAGAAGTCAAAGCATTTGCATATAAAGTCCAGGGGAAGAATTCTATACTTACATATCTATACTGGGGGGGGTGGGGGGGAAGCACTTGTTCATAGACACAAAAAGTATGTAGGGCAGCAAAGTGGAGCATAGGAAATTGAACTGCAGGAGAAAGAGAGAGTGATTTTAAGAGCTACTGTTGTCAACATATACTGCAGCTCTAAGTACTGACAGGTGAATTTCTGGAAACTTGGTTAGACTATTCAGTAACTCTAAAAGCTTAGTCAAAGATTGTAACACATATCCTGAAGTCTTTTGTCTGCACAAGGGGTTGAAATTCTTATACAATTTCCTTTTCTGCTTAATCTGGAGAGTGTGAGATGATTCAGGAGCAGTCTTCTTAACCATTATTTTTTTATAACATATATATTCTCTGTAGGTAGCTGGAAATATAGAAGCATTCAAAATAGAAAAAATAATATTTTTTTAAATTCAATAAGTTGGGCTCGTTTTTATTCACTAAATATTTCAATGACAAAACTGTCAATGCCTTTGAATGCTGAATAATGTCTTTGAATCTCTTCGAATTTCTTCTTTAGAAATTTTCTGAAATGCCATTGGTATAAACGAAAATTAGCATCTTAAGTGTCTATCCTTGCCTAAAGGGATGAGATTATCTTTTTAAAATAATGACTAATTTTTAATCAGAAAATCTTTGGGTGTGATCTCTCATTTTAGTAACCATAGTTTTACAGCAGTATATCATCATAGCTGTTGAAAATGATCAGAGTAACATCATGGCAAACCATTCAGAAAGTATGTTCCATTAAAAAAATCATGATTTTTGTTAAAAATCCTGCCCTATAGTCTAAGTTAGTAGAAGAAGTTTGTCAGAATGAGCAACTTGGAAATAAAAGAACTGAACAGAAGTCTTTGCATTAATTCTGCATTATTCAGTTCTAGTGTAGTGCTATTAATGCACTAATACCTACCACCACATAAAGAATACAACACTGAAGAGTCCTATACATCAAGGACTTACCAAATTTTGAGCAGAAATAAGGAGGTGGAGTTGATTTACATCTCTGCTGTAGCGTTCAGTGAAATAAAATGGCTTGCATGTGCTAGTATTTCCTAATTGTTTCCAGCTACTTCAGATACTACAACAATGTTTATTAACGGAGAAGAGCTTGGATCCACATCCTTACCATTGGCCTGCAGAGGAGTGGGATTGCATGCGGATATGTGGATAAAAAGCCCCAAAGTCATTCCTCTATTTTGCAGGCAGAGTAGAAGTTGTTTCAGACTCCAGCCAGGCATAACTCTTTCACTTTACTACAGTTATAGCCACAACTTCCTCATCTCTTAGGAAGATCACTGTATTCATTTACACTTAATAGTAATACCAATATGAGTGAAGAACTGAGCATTAATTCTCTTTGCATAGGTGTGAGTGAATAGAAAGGGCCAGAACTGTGGAGAAGCCCATCAATTTGTCTTTCTTTTTATAATGTACTTAACTCTCTGTGTAGCCAAATATTGTACAGTTTGTTCAACAGGGACCAGAACTGCTCAGGAGACACAACACTTTTGCAATGATATGAGCTTTTAAATCCACTGCTTCTAACTGAAATATCCTATTCTATTCTATTCTATTTGACTGCTGAGTGTGGTTCTGAGTACTGAGCTGCCGATGTTTCCACCCTTCCAGTGACCACAAAACCAAATCCTTGTCCCTCCCAGGTGAGTATTCTTTGAAAATTAAGGATCAGAATATCTCCTGTGAACAGAGGGCAGTAATAACACAGAGCTTCCGCTAACATGACAAACAAAGCCAATTCCAGGAACCAGCACTATTGTTAGCTTGGGCTTGAAGAACAGCTAATGCCATGTTTACCTATCACCCGTCATCAGAGTATATCAATCTCTAATTACTTTTTGACACTCACTGAGGGATGAAAGGTGCTATGTAAACCACAAATTTGTTCCACCTTAAAAGCAGAAGTAAGAGTTCTGTAAGTCAGTGTTCAAGCAAATGAAGTATGAGTTTAAGAAATTCTTTGTTATTCTCAGTATGTTCAAAAATCCTATTTACTTGTTCCTTTTTCTGATCAATTTTCAGTATAACATCATATTGTATAGAATAACATTAGCATGCTTAAAACCAAATTACATAACAAAGACATAAAGTTATCTAGAAAGTAAAGACAGCATTCAGTTCCCAATTAATTGGTCCTACTTTATTGAAAATAAGAAAATTGTAGGTATAAAATCAAAACTTTAATCATAGTAATAATCACAAGAAAGAAAACTGGATGAAAGTTTAATAAGCTGCATTTGAAGTTACTTTAGAGTATTTTCTAGATGTAATTTGGAAAACCAAATTTAGGAGCTTTCGTTGCCTATGGAGTCACTGGTGAGAGAAAAGTGTCTCCAAGAGGCATTACACAGCACCCATTAGACTGTAAAGTATCCTCCTGTAGTCAACAAAGCCATCCCGTTTCTCCAATTTGATATTGTTAAAGACTCGATTAATCATAGTCTTTTGTCCATCCACAGTTATGAAAGTAAGGTGTTATTAAGAAATGCATTAAAATTAATATTTTAAATATGCTACATTTCTGTATGTTAATTATTGTCCTTATTGAGTCCTTAGGAAATGTTTTTCTCTTTCTCCCTACTGCAATACTATATACTAAAATACTCCTGTGACTGAACTGAGAGATGAGAACTCAAAGGCACCTATGGAGGCAAGTAAGGTGCTTCTCATTGACTTTAATGGCATTGGGATCATCCATCAATACATGAATTTGCACGCATTCAGTATAGGAATTTATTATAAAATGTGATCCAATTGCATTAATTCTAGGATTTTATTCCAGGTTATTAAAATATACTTGTAATTACAGTAAAAGATAGGGGTTTTTTTCCATTTTCAAATAGGTGTATAATTTTGTCACTAATGGTAGATTTTGCCAGACAAACAGTCAGATACAAGTAGCAGTAAACCAAAGACATCTGTTCTATGTGCTTTTCAGGCACTTTTAACACTGAGAAATGGAGAAAAGGTGATTGATTTCCAGAATATGAAATGCTATTAAGGAGATTCTGATCTTCATCACGTGACTTATTTTGCATGACATTAAAACAAATAATCCAATCATACTGGAGCTGTAACAGCAATCATGTGATGTCCGTCATAGTAGATGTGAGGTTCCTATCCCCATAGCAACATCTGTAGCTCTTATGCTAATCACTTTAAATTAACCTTGATATGAAAAAACGCCCTAGGGATAATGCTGTTGTTGTGGCAGTTCAGATGAGTAGCATGGTTTCCTAATAAAACTCTACAGCAAAAATAAGGGTGATAATGAGATGTCCTGTTAGGACATTTTTTTTTAATATACTTTGGTTAAACCAAGACATTAGTACTAGCATCAGGATAATTATAAGTATCATAGATAATGAGCTGTCGTATTGATTACTGCCCTTTCATAACCCACTGTGGTTAATTTAGAGTGCGTACACAAATTGAACAATTTAAAAGGTAGGAAGCTGACATGGTATCTAAAAACATACTTAATATTTCAATAGATCACCTCTTCTTATATGACAGTAAAATAAGACAAAAAGTGTCTACTAGTTTCCTTTGATAAGATCCACACATTACAAGTGCTAAGGTGCAGCCCTGCGGGACTTCAGTTTGGCACAAGAAGTCTTCAGATTTTGAGCTGAATTTCTACAGCAAGAAGTCAGTTTAGAAGAGCAGAGTATGAACTGTTTTTTGCATAAGGTCCTTGTTACTCCTTGTGTTAAAGATTTTTGAGCTCTACTGAAAATTTCATAATGAGAAGTCTTTGCATAAATGAGTATAGCTTTACATAAGAAGTAAGTATCTGAACAGTCTGCTGGAAGATGCAGGCTTGCATATGCAGCATCAATAGCAGGAATACAAGAAGGGCTCCTGGAGCCCAAATTCAGAACGGTTTCAAATACTGAAATCCAAGGTACACAGATAGGTGCAAAGTAATAAAAGATTACCTGAAATGAAACCTAAATTTGTTCATGTGTCCTTTAATTGCCTAAAAAAAAAAAAATAGTTAGATCTATTTATCAGGTCCCGCAGTATGTTGTCTGCTCTCTGGTAAGGGTGGTAGTGACGCGAGGACCATTGGGTGCACCTCAGCCAGCCCTGAAGCTCCTGGAGAAAGAGCTGGAAGGAGCCTGTGTGGAGGCACCCGTGGGCACCCCTGCTACAAAGCCATGGCCGGGGTAACCCCAGCCCAGGGAGGTTGTTGGAGCCTGGCCGAAGGCTGGGCCACAGCCAAGCCGGGCCCTACCTCCAGCCCCAGCCCAGCCTCTGGGCTGCCTTCTCTGTTTTTAATTTTCTGCCTTATAGTTATGTTTTACACACATTTACAAACATAGTTATTTTTATTTTACACACATTTATTGTTACTAAATAGAGTTTACAGGCCTGTATTTCACAGTAGCTTTTAAAAGATGATGCTGTGGTACCCTACTGCCTCCTTTTATGGCAACTAGTTTTAATTAGAAAAAGAAAGTAGCAGCATCATCTGTCTACCAGAGTAATAGTTACATTCCTTTCCATGAGAAAATATAGATACTTACAAATACCAGCTGGCTATTAGGTTAAAAAGGGAATCCAATATAAAGTAGGCGAGTATAATGATTATGGCAGCCCAAAGTTAAAATTTTTCTTTTTGGTTCTTCTTCCATGTCACTAGCCTTGGAGCAAGCAAGGCTATTTAATGACTTCTATTTCTACCCCAATAATTCCATCCTGTGGAATTAAAATTGATTTTCTGTTAGCTCATGAAGATCCAGTGTTGGCTCTCTTTTCTCTGATGAAGAGCCAAGCAAACGCTATGGACCCTCTCCATAAACTTTAGTGGACATTAACTCAACACCTAAACATGCACCAGTGACAATGACAGAAAACGGGGGCAGCAGCATTTTGACTGTCAGTAGGGAATCTCAGTATAAGAAAGCAGCGCCAAAGTTTTTTTTTATATTCTAGCTATCAAGAAAGCAAGAAGCACACTGTGAGCTGGAGTTATGTGTTGTTAACGAACCATCTCTGTAGCTTAAAACAGACTTCTGTAGTGAAATCAGCAGCAGTGCCCTGGAGCTGCCGCCTGAGTAAACCTGAACTGCCAGCCAAAGCCCCTGTCGTGCTTTCCTCCTGCTATGCCAACAGACTATTAAAACGACTGAAGCCCATGCTGCCCTGCTGCAGAGCCATGCCACATACCAAACTTCACATTTTCTCTGTGTCCAGTCTTTCTTGGTCATACAAGGAGTCTCAACAAACCAAGTTCTCCATCATTAAAGGAGCAACACCAGAGTGTAACGGGTTTGTCATTCATATGTATCTCAGCTAGGAGTCTTTTGTGCATCAAAGTGGTTGTATAGTGATATTTTCCACCATCATAAATAAATTAACTGCACTCTTCCACATTTTCTTCACAACCACGTGGAATGTCCCACGCGCCTTGACAGTGATCACATATGGAACTGATAATGACAGCTGACATCAGATGTGGATTTTTCAATTAAAAGGATAATACATTTTTATTTCCTAAAAATGTCTAAAATTTCTGGACTGAAATTTAGATAAGGTTTCACTGTTTTCATGTACTGAAAAAAAAAGTCACAAGTTTTTACTTGGTTCCATTCCCTGCATATGAAAATTGAAAAAAACCTTTTTGGCTTTATCTGGCTTATCTTCCATTTCCTAGGGGGGAAAAAAAGCCCAAACAATTCTTTCGTGTCTACTAGAATAATTATGCATCTTAAAAGGAAAATTTCGAAAGTTCACTTTTGATTCTTAATTCATACAAATAAAAGATCTTATCTTTGATGTATAAAGCCAAGCTCTGAGATTTAAATTGTAAGCTCCTTGGATTCAAGTACTGATCACATTTATCTGTAAAGCACCAGACATACTTCCCATGTTCTATAAACTCCAAGGTAGCAATGGGATCTTTTGGAGGACTTACAAGAATGATTTTGTTTTGTTAATTTTCTTCCCTATCAGCTTAAGACAAATGAAAGCTAGAGTAACTGAATTGCTTCCAGATAAAAAAGTGCATGTTTTCACAACAAAACACACACATTTGAATAAAACACTTTTTCAACCCAAAAATGTTGGTTTTGTTTGTTTGTTTATTCCTTTGTATTTTTTAATAAAACACTTCCAATGATTTGAACTCCATCTTCCTGCATGTAGGAATTCCAGTCCCACAGAAAACTGTGGCAAAATGACTTGTAACTCTGAATGGGGCCTGGATCTAAATAAGATAAAGAATAACTGTCTCATTTGGCAAGATTAGAGTTGTGTGGATGTTGATATCGTCTGTAAAACGCAAATTAATCCAATTCTTGTTGCTACAGTATATCAGGTTTTTGTAGCATTTTCACTTCTCTGAGCATACAAAGCAGTCTTCTTTCTCTTTCCTTCCTTGTTCATTACCTACAATACGCATTCTCTGATAGATGACCTTTTAAAAATATTGATAATGCCACCATGGCTATTGTGACCCGCCAGAGGGACTGTCTAATTTGACAGGAATGAGAGATTTGCCATGACTGACACAGTAAATAAATTTTGTGAGAAGAACGTGAACGTATGTTTACTTTGGCTTCAGGCAGACTCCTGTATTTCAAGTGAATGCTATATGAAGCAATGCTCAGTACTTTCAGTGGAGTTTGCATTGTCAAGTCTTACCTGAGACTATTGTGTCCTAGAAAATATGCCTGTGCCCCAAACAAATGCTAGTGACAAGGAATGGATTATTAAACAAAAAGAAATTTTGGAAAAGCCATCTTTAATTTGTGTTTATATTCTGAGTGAGTCTGATACTGGAACTGTTTTTTGCTGGGTGGTCAGTGAACTGCTGACAGTACAACACTGAAGAAGCATTAGTGTTTGCCAAAGATGATCTGGAGGAGGAAACATCACTGTACGCATTGTTGGCATTAGAGTTAGAGAAAAGTAAATGTAGGTGGAAAAGTAGGACAGGAGTAAATGTAGGTGAAAAAAATAGGACAGGAACCCATAGACAGCAATTTTGCACTGATATAACTGACGATGAAAATCAACCAGTCAGATTTCTTTTCACATTTTTCTTCTGTTTTTCTTACAGCCATGAAAGGAACATGGGCTGGTAAACTGTTGATCCCGATATGGATGAAATGGGTGGTAAAAAGTCTGTCAAGACTATCCAGCAACCAACATAGATAATTTGTCAAGACAGCTAGTACAATTTTCAATAAATACATACAACAGAAGATAAAATCTCAGAAGCTTCTATATAGGGGAATCATTTCAATTTAAGTGCATCTTACAAACCCTTTCCTGAAATGGGACTAATTCTTACGGAGAGAGTAGAAATTTCAGATCATTACAGTATGAGGGATGAAATATAAAGGAATAGCCTCAGCCTCACTTTAAGTCCGTATTTACAAATACTAGCCAAATCACTTCTTCATGCTGCTGCTTCCTGCAGTAAGTTTGACTGCATCAGCTTTGCACCACCCAAGGCTAATATTTCCGAGAGATGTGGCTTTTTTAGTTAATATGTACTAATAAAACTGTTCAAAGTCACACTCAGGCATAGAAAATCTGGTGAAGATTTTATTCCTAGATCAAACAAATTGATATTGCATGGCAATTATTTATGCCTTGTTCTGAACCCTACATGATGCATAATAATCACATATGCTATTGCTCAGTATCTTGTCACTTGAGTTAGTCAGCAAAAGGATGGGTCAGAAATAGTACAGCTGGAGCTGAAAATACATTCATCTGTGTCACCTTCACACCATATGTATAATTTTATTATTATTTATTCCACTTTACTTGTTCTTGCTAAACTCCTTTCTGCAGATGCTGGAACTGCTGTCAGAAGAAGAGCACATCACAAGATCCTTATGTTCTCCAGCCTCTCCCACCATCAACAAATGACAGCAGTTACTAAGTACATGCCAGAATGTTAATTTTATCCCTAATGGGAGCCCCAGCACATGTGTTTCTTTAGCTTCACTTTTCTACAGATGCAGTGATCAAGAGAGAATCTAAATTTCTAAGACCAACTCGTTTATTAAAGAAAATGAAGCAGGAAGGCAGATGATGAGATTATCAAAGCAACAAGTAACTAGGTGTCCAAAATGTGTGAATTATTTTCCTTTGATATGTCAGTGTGGACAAAATAAAGGCCATATGAGGTGGTTCAGCAATTTACAGGCCATTTGTAGAACAAGAATAAAAATTTACTTTTAAACTTTTATTCACTGAAAAATATTTTAACTTTATATGGCAAATCCTTTTTTATTATCATTCTTGATAACCACACCCCCAAAACTTTTTCCATGTTTTTCATTAAAAATTCAGAATTATCTCAAGAAGAAAATCAATTTTCAAACATAATCAAACAAGACACCTGAACCCCTTGCCATATATCCCTTACTTGCTTTTGAGTACTTAATAGCAATGTGTGTACCTTTAGTATTTAGGATCTATGTATTTTTATAAACACTCGTTCTATCTGACTCTCTGTAGATTTTTTTTTTAAAGAATTGCCCAGCTGAAGATTTCTTTGTGAACTCTTTCCTATATTCCTTTGAGATTATTGTGAGAAAAGACACAGAACAGCATAAGAACCTCACAGATTCCACTCAACCATAAACAAAACCTACTAAATGTATACACATATACATATGGATTCGAAGGTGAACAAGAAAGGGTCAACATGTTTTCTTATATCTTTAGGATCTTTGAAATAAAGAAAAAAAATCAGCCTTAGAACTGGAGCAACTGGATTTTTAATTTTCCAGCAATATTAACATTCAGCCATTGTAAGAGTATTTGAGATAATGGAAAACACAGTTCTTATCAGAATTCTATTTCATATGGTAATAGAAAAATGAAAAATAACTAATATATTCTTTGGACAGCATTTTCTAAAGTATTCAGCAGCAGCCTAAATGACTGTGTGACTTCAGGGGAAGATAGTTAGGTCAAACCTTTGAAAAATACACTGCTTATGCCACCCTTTTTTACCTTCTCACTACAACACGGAGGGAATTAAATCCTGGCCCTACATAATGCGCGATAGGAATTTTGCCACTGACTTCAGCAGAAACAAAATGGGTTCTACTGTAGTCCATTTATGTCAAGGGAAATGTTGAGACAAATATAAGGAAACTCCAGTTATCCTACTTATTCACTACTTTCCTCAGGAGAGTCTGAGAAAAGCAGGTCAAAAAGTATTGGAGACTGGAGATTTTACCAAATCAAATTATTTAAGAAAGGAGACGTTATCTTTTTTCGTACTTATATTTGTTTGTTGCTTTTGGGTTTTTTTCATATAGGGAAAAACAGTATAGAAAAAGAAGGAGAAATATTTGAATAGTTGATTTCGGCTCTGGTTTACTTCTGGTCTCTCAACAGACAGGGTCTGCAGGCAGGCTCAGGGAGTCTGAATAAAACTGTCACAGGAAGGAATGTGGCTGATGAGAACAATAATGAAGACCACTTCAGGAATATTTCACTATTGGCTGTTTGCAAAAAACCTCTTACCACACTCTGCCAGAAAAGGACTGATAAGACTGCTAAGTAGCAGAGGAGAAAGCACTGCAGAAAAGGAGGGTTACACCCAGAACTATCAGAAAAACACATTTTTGGGAAAAAGAAATCAAAGCCTGGGGAAAAACCATCCTGACTCACATTTAAAATTCAAATATGCTCTTCAAGGGAAAGATGTTCCATACGGGGAAGAAAGAAATTGGTCTGCCCCACTGAGAGTCAGCCTCTGATTTTCCCTGTCCCCGAGGCTCAAGTGTGACAGAGCCACCCACCCAGGAGCAGGTATCCAGCAGCAGCTGGGAAAGGAGGGACTCCCACAGGCCAGGAGCCATGGACCACCCTGCTAACACAGGCCAACAATGTCTAGGAAGCCCAGAAGTGCAGCCCTGTGGAGGTCATTGCGCAGGGGCAGGGGGTGTGAGGTGGCATTGTCATTTTTATCAGAGAGTTCATTGACACTGTGATAATCTGTCACTAACTGAAAGGAGGATTGTTTGCATAAAGTAGGTTTTCTACCAGCATACCATGAGATGGGCAAAAATCAGTTTAATAAGAGCTTAAGGGACATCTAAAAACTATGAAAGCTTCTAGAAATTGCCAGTTCCCAAAGGAAGAAAGCACTCATATTGCAGCAAAGGCAGGCCTGCTTACCACTCCTTTTCTGACAGGGCTGAGTAGTGATCGGGTAGGTACCTTACTAATTGACATCTGCAACAGAGATGTAAGGACTAGGAGACTGAATGACAGAAAGCCTGTATATGAAATCCTCTAATGCTTGATAGTAGGCAGTAAACGAATTGATTGTAAATTAGCCAATGAGAAATGGGAACACATTTTTTAAAAAGTACAGAGTAATCAATAGACACAAGCAACCTCTACTATCTTAACCTCATTTTAGATCAAGTAGAGCCCAATAGTCTTTCCCAATCAAAATGGGTCAAGTTGGACTAAGTAATTTTTGCGCGTTATATATCTACTATATGACCCATCATAAATTTAAGAAAACTCTGAATGCACAGACAGTTTGCTTGCATAGATCCTTACAGCAACACTGTGCAAACTTTTTATGCAGTACTGAGGTATCATTTTTCAAAAATAATAATAAAAATAATTGCTAACCCAACACTGTGTCATGTAGCCTCATCTTCATCTTCTTTCGCAGAGATAACTGGACTATTCTAGATTTCTCTTAAAGAAGAAATGGCTAGGGTTAGGAGTTTCTGTCTTACACCCACAATTTGGGACAAAAAGTCCCAATAGAAAGGCTTTTTTTTAAAAAAATAAAATTCAGAAAGCTTTTACGTCACAATCCTTTGCTTTGAATCAATTTAGTACCATTTACTGAATATCAAGAGTTTAGTCTTCATATGTTTCTTCATACGCTAGGCTCTTTGATCAAATGACATCTCCTATGCTGCATAATCTTATGGCAGATAAATTTCCCTCAGCCAGAGGAGAGATGTAGCACAGCCAGAGACCTTATGCAGAATCATATGGACATGAGGCTCCTAAATCGCAGCTCACTGGAGATAGTCTGGCACCTCAAACAAATAGAAATTGCAAGTGAAACTGACTCATACAGAACTTTTAATTTCTCTTTACACAAAAGAAAACAAAACAATAATATTGAAATTGATATTTTTGCATAGAAAGTATCGACTTAAAAGGGAAACCACATATCCACAGTAGAAAAACACAAGTTCTGATTAGCTTTACTAGTGACATAATAAAAAAAAAAAAATGGAAAATATGATGTTTCACTTTTGCTTCACCACAGATATATATCTGCATCCTACCAGCTATGTATGCTGTTGACCTTTTTATACAGTCCCTGTTTCTACTGGGACTAGAGAACAAAGTTAATTGATAAGTTTTATTTCCTAGTGATGGACTATAACTATAGTAATAGGTATTTCTATTTCTCCTCTTCTTTGAGGAAGGACAGCCTCATATGGCTGTGATTATAAATGATCAATTAGCCCTTTTGTTTACTGGTTGCTAACTTGAGTTTGGGAAATCACTAGTAAATACCCAAGCAGAACCATCAAAAAGAAATTACTACCTAAATTAGTACTGTGGCTACTTTCAGATTTGTAATATATTAATTACAAGTCTCTTTAAGACTGCAACAGTATTAAAGTATCAAACCAATCATAGTGATTTGTTTAGGTAATTTAGGACCTGAACTCTGTAAATGTCAAAGGAAAACGACCCTTGATCATTCTATCAAAAGACATCAGCTCTGGAAACACAGCTGTAGCTCTGTGTGTCTATTACCTACCCTTTTAATAGGGTTATACCATTTTCTCATTCATATTATACTGTGTTTTTCATCTTCCATAACTTTGGAGTACCAACTCCACATTTGCCTTCTGGCCATGGCCCTAAATGTCCATTTCAGGTCCTGGGAATATCTGTAATGCAATAACGCTCTGGCCTTGCCTCCTTTTGTCCTCTCACCCAAGGACCTACCTAAGAATTAAGGAATTAGCAACAAGTGAGTTAAACCAATCTTTAGGCTATCTTAAGACACCACCAGTCGGATGAAACAGTAGGGGCAAGATTTGGGGAAGATGTTTTATAAATACGTATAAAACTGATAGAGGGAATTTTCATATGTTTAGTAGGTACCACGGCTAAAAAAACATCAGGAGAGGAAACCGTACTTTTCTCTCCCCATTTCCAATGGCAGCATGACAGAAAAAACACATGATTTTTCTCAACTCTGAGCATCCCTTGGACCAAACTGGAATTTTCAGTGAAATGAAAGACAAACTGTCCTTGCTTCTCCCATGCATGAGAGAGAAACCTCCAGTAAAGTCAGCAGAGGGCTCTCCATTGCCTCAGTAGATGACAGATGCAAGATCATCACACAAACAATTCTTTTTTTTTTTAAATTTGTTACTGTAGTAACAGTTTATATGTGTGTCTGTATATATATATAGAGAGAGAGGCAGGGGAAGAAGAGGAGAGAGGTAAAGCCAATGATTTTGGATGCTGCTGATATCTGACTTTATTTTGCTTTAATATAAGTTTACACTTAAACTCAGAAATGCATCGAACAGGAAAAAAAAAAGTTTTTATCTTAAAACATGCTAGATGCCTCACAGCTTTTACTGATTTTTAATGAAATTGGTTTTTTCCATATTTTAGACATTCTTTAAGCTACATGAATGTAACTTAGGCATGTAATACTAGACTTCCCATTTTCAACAACCTTTGCATCAAAATCGTACTTGGACTTCTGAAGTTTTTTGTCCTGATTTTCAAAGATACTAAACACATATTTATTCACAAAGTCAGAATCAGCTGTGAATAACAGCATTTATGAAGAACAGACCACTTATTTATATGCCTAGAAATAGATGGCAATTTAAATTAAAT
>WEKW01032821.1:122597-153664 GCA_013389905.1 Sula dactylatra | reverse complement strand
GCAAGATCCCAATGTTAATAATGTACCTGACCTCTTTCCCAAAATATAATGAAGATGTTATAAAATGTTTTCCTTTTCATAATTGCTTAAAACAATGTAGCATGTAAGCTGAAATGTAATAAAACTGAAGTATGATATATGCTTGCAATTATAAGGAAAATACATACTGCAAAATAAAGTCAGGCATTTACAGAAAGGAATGTTCATAAAAAACTACAAACCTGCCCCCCAGCATAACTCAGCTAATCAGAGTTATGCTGTGCAATGCAATGATTTGTCACCTGCTTTTAGATTTCCCTGTTGACTCCTGTGTGGAATAAGAATGGGATCAATTTAAAGCAGTCCTTTAATCCCAAGGGTGCCATCACTAATGCTGCTGTCTGTTACTGCTTTCTAAATGGAACCCAACGATATATTTTTCTGTAGCAAAGTGTCTACTTTATGAGCATAATAAATAGCAATGGCCCTTTAATGACAACTTTAGCTTCGGCCATTATGGTACATTTTAAGTGCTTAAAAACACTAATGGGAGCTATACAGTGTTAATTATACTTAAGATATGAGTGCTGTACACAAGAACTACTGCAACATTAAGTAAAACACTTCTGCTAATCCTAATTATAGCCTGTATAGAAGAGATAAGAGAAATCAAGTGCTCCTTCTACAGCAAGTTCTTAAAATAGCAGAGACAGGAAGGACAAATTGGCTAGAAAAACAGTGGAAGCACCTTCTAGCACAAGACTTGATCCTTATTTACACCATTTATAAAAGCAGCTACTTGCATGAGTTCTGCTGTGCAGAGGCATATATATATATATATATAACTCCTGGTCCTGTAATCAGCCTCGTACTGGGCTAATCTGTGCCCTGTCAAAGCCACCTGGGTTCTGTATAAACATGGATCAACACACAGACATTAATCTGAAAGAGTGGGCTGGAGAGTTTAAGAATACAGGGTTGAAGGGCAGACTGAACAAGAAAGTCTAGATTCACCTTGACAAACTCTGTGCATTTGGCTCTGGTGCCTGAGTTAAGAGGGAAATTGCTGGGCCATTTTTATACACATTAAATTTCCAGGGGTGTTGGAGATTTTCCTGTAGCAGCTATTCGTGGCTGTTTATCTCCACAGACCACAGAAGAAATATAAGGTGACTATGCTCTACTTTAGGCAACTCAACCAAATGCCTAAAACTAGGTAAGGGATTAATTTGGCCTAACTGCTTGCAATAAATAGTGCTCACGTTTTAGCTGTGTGTTTAAGCATAAAGAACTTCCCCACTGGCTTATACAAGTCAGGGACTGCATATTTTGGCTTACCTGAAGCATTTCAGCAGGGGCAGAGAGGGAGAAGAAGTAAGAAAAAACTCTTGAAAAATTCAAGTAACTGTAGTTCAGGTAAAGTCCAGAAATACAAATATTTCAGACTTGGGCTCTAGTCCTAATGTTTTTCAAGTTAAAACATCCGTATGATAGCACTGGCCTTTGCTTGTCTGTGTTTATGGATTGCCCCTGCTTGATTCTCAAAGATATCTGAAAGGAAAGATTGATTGTATGAAGATCCCTGTGCCGAGATACCTGCTTTGTCCTTCTCTGCAGACCTTCTCCCCAGCAGTTCGCATCATAGTGCAGTCAACAGCTTTGCTCCAGGCTGGTATACAACCAGTCCTAAAAGCCTGTATCCACCAGGAACAACAGTCACCTTTAACTACATAGGGTAGATATGAAAAGGCAAAATTCTCAGGTGCATGATCTTTGCTTGCTATTAGAATTACAGAGGAAGAGGAGTGTGACTGTATAACGGTTGCCTGGCATCATTACAGTCAGTAACATTTCTTGAAGTGTGACAACTTACCTAAGTTTGCATAAGGTGTTTGTCCCTGGCCTAGAACTTATGACAACAGATCACTAAACAGTTCAACTCCTGCAGTAAGTAATCACAGCAAATATAAAACAATAAATAAGGCCAACTTAATTATCATTACTTACTGTGCTAACAATTCTAGATACGTATAAAATGATTTACACCCTCCGCAAGAAATAAATACAACTATTGGTGGAACTAGGTAAAAAAACCATCTTCTCTGAGCCAATGGCCATCCAGGGATATATAAACAAATTATATAGCTGTACAGAGAAAATTATAAAGCAATCCTCTTTCAGAAAGTTGTGAGCATCTAACAGAAATAATTGAAAAGCTCAGAAAAGGAACATGTTCAATGAAAGCACAGTTTAAAATTTATTGGTTTTTGATTCCACACGATACAGTCTGATGGCTTACCATTTCAACGCACTTATTTTCAGCCAGTTGAGGACTGAGTTGACATCAGAAGGAGCACAAACCTCTGAGCCTTCAGCTGCTTTCTTAGTTTGCAAATTAACCAGGAGAGGAAGTTGACAAGAGACTTCAGCATACTACTGAAGTACTGACCAGATCACTAGCAAAAGCCAAACCTGTCTCTTCTTTTTATCATTCAAATATATCTCCTGTAAGCTCCATTTCTGTTCAGACTTTTGGTAACAACTGTATCTTATTTATTATCTTCATACACAGCACTTAAAATGTTATTTTCAGGATAGCAGTCCCTGATAGTCTCCTGCTTTTACAAAAGGTTTCCTGAAGTTACCAGCAATTCAGTCACCAGGATGAACTGGACTTTGGTTCCAAAATGGAAAGAGAGAAAAACATAATCTTCTGAAAGCAACCACATTGCTTGGAGCTAGGTCAGTCAAGTTTTCTTGGCTACAGCTAAATGTTTTATCTACAAGTTTCCCAGCATTTGCTTGAAGGTAAATTACTGAAGAATTCTCAAATTTAACCATTGCTTAAACTAAAACTAGTGCAATAAACTTAAAATATGTGTCCATTAAAAAAAAAAAGGCAAAGAAAATGTGTCTGCAACTGATGATATCTAATTACTGTGGAAATTGGTTGTGGTTTCCTGTTTTGTAGTTCTTTATTTATCCTACTGTTCCCGCTCTGTCACTTCAGACAGAGCTATTTGAATGTCTGCAACATTATGCATTTTAAGGGAAATATGGGCAGAGCCGAAGAGAACGATGGTCGTGTGCTGAGGAAACACCTGACAGGTTTAAAGCTGCCAGATGCAAATGCAGCCCCCACATCCAAAGAGTCACAACCAGTATAACAACGTGCAACAGGGGAAGAACCAGAAAAGTAGCAGTTCTGAGGAGGACAAAGAGACAATAAAGATGGATGCATATTTTTGTTCTCAGTCTTGGCAATCACGATAGTGACCTTTTGGGTAAAGCACAGAAAGTCTTACAGAGGATGTATTACAATTATTAACTAAAGCTTTTAGATCATTTTGAATACAAAGCCTTTTGAAGACAGAAAGTGCTAAAACATGTTATTATTCTAAATAACAATAAATAATGTTCCAATCTCCTGCAGAAATTGTATTGCATCAGCCTTGATGTAACACAGAAAAACAATGCATCTCTTTAGCATCTTACAGATTTATTCACACTGAGTATTCAAAAGAAGTGTTCTTTGAAGAGTTCTTATCAACTAAAAATGAGTCTTTTATAAACTGCAAAACTGTAAAAGCTATTCTTCCTTTGCCATCTTTATAGATCTGTTTTTCAAATACACTTTCTTCCTCTTCAGATAGTAACAAATTTTCTTTTTGTACTTGAGCTACACCACAGAAAAAGGTGCAAATGTTTTGGCCATTACAATTTGATATTCCACACTGCCTTGATACGATGTCAGAAATCATCCTCATAACTTGTAATCCATCTAGGACTATTTTTGTAAAATCTTTTTGACGCATAGTTTGTTACTGGTCTAGTACTTTCTTTAGTACTACTTCTACGAGACTGTCAATATTTGTTTTGCCATGGTTAGGTAACTTTTCTTATAAATATGGAGAATATATGCCCATTCCCTAAATCGACGTTGACAATCCATAATATTTAAATAGAATTACCATCACCAATTTTCAGTGTAGAGCATATTCAATGGGACTGCTGCAGAATGCACAGGATTCAGAATAATTAGCATATAAAGCTACTCTTACCATTTTGCTCCTCTATTTATATTAGAACTCATTACTGTGCCATCATATTTCAGAAGCAGTGATGCAGAATTTGGATTTGACAACGATTCAGGAATGAGTCAGCCAGCAAATTATCTGCAGGGACTCATAGACCTTTCTATAATATCTGCCCACCTGGGCATCACTCCAAGTAACTGGATTTTCATGTCACTCAAGAGTGCTGCCCACAAGTCGGAGCGCCAGCTGATCTGTATTACAAATGGTACAAACTGTTTCATTCATAAGAGAGAGAATTCATCCCGATAAAGTCAAAGGCACCAAGGGAGCAGGGACAGTCCCAGACTCCGCCCACAGCCCTGGCCCAGCAAAATGGGGCTGTGGGGGAAGATGGGGGCTGGGCTTGCTGGACCCTATCTGCAGCACCCTGGGATTTATCCCCTTCTATACAGGTGCTGATAGTTGCAAACAATGCTGGTGAATCACGGTAACAGAACAGACCATGGAGCTTCATCAGAAATTTTAGATANCATTTGAAAATGTTGGCCCTGGATCACAAACATGAAAAAGACTCTAGGGATGCCATTAACTGGATTGACCTCTTGTGTGCATAATTGGCATTAAGGCTGAAAAAAGCCAACAACTGTACCTTTGGAAATTTAATTTAGTAAGGACAATATATGATGGTTTTGTTATGAACCTCTGATTATTATGAAAACACTGATTGCATGGCCTGTTTCCTTAGAAACTAACCAAAGGGTGACACGTTCTGTTGACTTTCTATTATACATTCATAACATCATCTTTCAGTTCTATGTCATAAAGAATTTATGTAGGACATCAATCATGCAAGGCCATTAAATTGTTATCTCATTTCAGTGATAATTGTTTACTGCTATAAATGGTTCATATTTTGTTCCAACAGTTGGACTGTGACTAAACTGTATCCNTAAGGAAGAAATTCTTTATGATGAAGGTGGTGAGGCGTTGGAACAGGTTGTCCAGACAAGCTGCAGATGCCCCATGTGGGAAGTGTTCAAGGTCAGGTTGTACGGTGTTCTNGTGTTGGCAAAGAAGATTAACTTCTTCAGAAAGAAGCAGCTGTGAAAATAGGGGTGCGTCTTATTATTGCGTATGAGAAAATATGACTTACAAAAACTGTGTAATTCAATCACCAAGTGGACCAAATGAAGCANATGTCCCTGCCCACAGCAGGGGGGTTGGACTAGATGAGCTTTAAAGGTCCATTCCAAACCAAACCAAACCATTCTATGATTCTATAACACTAAGTTATACCCACTGAACTGGAGGGTCAGCAGGTTATTTGGCACACTGTGGATGTGTGAGGGTACCGGTACGCCATCTGCTTCTGGGGGTAATCCCAATTTAAGAGGCTGTTGCTCTCCATGGTCCTTCCAGCCTTCTTATTTCATTCTCAGTCTAGGGTTGTAATTCGTCATCCTTTCAGTTGCGTCTAACCATTTATAGTCCTGAACAGTAAACTGAACAATGAATATCTATCCTTTAACTTGCATATATATACACACACACATATACATATATGTATTCTAGAGGATTGGTTCTATACAGGTCGTTTCAGATTTGAATTGGCAAAACTAAAGGAGTGGTGAACTGCCTAGTCTGAAGGTGCATCCAGAGAGACACAGGATGCTGGCTTATGCTGGTTTTCCACATAGAGAAAAACATCTATGCAATATGTACCTTCACAGCAGGATGCCAAGAAAGTGAGAGAGGAAACAACTAGGAGTGGCTTACAGGAAGAAGAGAAAAAGCTTCTTGCAGCATCAGAATTGCTGGAGAAGGTAGAGTTGAAGTTTCTGAAAAAGGAGACTTCTGTCTACTGCTTGCTTAGACTAAGATCAGAGAAACAGGTCTCATTTGTGCACATTTCTTGTAAATAATGAGGTGCCCCAAGTATTCTTAACTTCTGTTTCCAATTTGCTTTGATAGCACAGCCGAGAATCAGAAATACGTAGAAGGTTGTTTAACCATAACTCATTGAAACAGGTAAGATTAGAATAATTATCTCCACCTGATCTACACCACTGCTATGTTTTTCGGTGTCACTATCCTGGGGAAAAAAGAATTCCTCTCTCTTTTCTTTTTCCTAGCTCATATACTTATTATTACGCCATAACATTGCAGGCTTGCCAACACTTAGTCCCATGCACAGTAGCACAAGAAGTAAAGTCCTACTGCTAACATCTTTTAAACACACCCTTCCTGGAGAAGCCATTTCCTTTGGAATATATAAGATGTGGTCTCAAATTGTATACAAAGAGTTCAATTATTCTGGCCAACTTCAGGCAGAGCACAGAGATTAATCTCTCTCTTTTCTACAATAATTCCTCTACGCCGAAATGCTGGCACATTTATGGCTTTGGATAGAAGCATTGATATGATGTTCCTATACTGCATGTAAATGGAGGACTTCACTTTTCAGTGCTATCAATCTCACAAGGACTGTATTTACTTTACAATTTCATGAAAATAAAAATAATGGACCAAAACCTCTTTTCTCTGGTAAAACACCTATGAGGTATTAAGTGCTCTCAGCATCTTCATCTGCCCAAGTCAATTGGAGTTTCTGGCATCCAGCACTACACAAGAGTTTCACAGTATCTTAAGGTGTATTCATTTAGCACAAGCAAACCTCAGGCTAAAGTTTTCCCCAAAAAGACAGAGCATCATTTATACCCCTCAACTTCTCCTGACCAGTGACATTCTTGTGCTAAATATGTGCCATTTGAAATACCATAGAAGTCAGTTTGAGAATTTGCAAATTATATTTGAATGAGAATTCTAGAAGGAGTTATAATGTGGCAGGCAAATAGCCACTGGACTGACCGCNCCCCCCCATTTCAGATCTGGATTTTATCCTGAATTGCACCTATTTTTCTGTCAAGAACAGGAGTAATTCCGGTGGAATGTAACCAGTGAAAATGTTAATACAGTGTATTGGGTCTGGCTGAGGTGGAGTTCACCTTCCCCATAGCAGCTCTCATAGTGCTGTGCTTTGTATTGGTAGCTGGAAAGGTGTTGATAACACACCGGTGTTTTGGCTACTGCTGAGCAGTGCTCCCACAGCATCAAGTCCATCTCTCCAACATTCCTCCCCCTTATCAGTAGGCTGGGGGGGGGGGGGGGCAAGATCTTGGGAGGGGTCATAGCCAGGACAGCTGACCCAACCTGACCAAAGGGATATTCCATACCATATGGTGTCCGCTCAGCAATAAAAGCTAAAAGGGGGGGTGGCATTTGACATTTACAACATTTGTCTTCTGGAGCAACCTCTGCACATACTGAAACCTTGCTTCCCGGGACCTGGCTGGACTTCGCCTGCTCATAGGAAGTAGAGAATAAATCTTTTGTTTTCCTTTTGCTTCCACACACAGCTTTTGCTTTTGCTTTTATTAAACTGCCTTTACCTTGACTCATGAGGGTTTTTTTCTATCTCATTTTCTTCCTGCCCCATTCTGCTGAGGAGGGGAGTGATAGAGCAGCTTGGTGGCACCTGGTGTCCAGCCAAGGTCAACCCACCACATACATATTTCTGTATAGATTACCTCAGAGTTAGTGATGTCACCGTTTTTTCACCAGCCATGAAAAAAGAAAAATGTAGGTTATCTCCTCAAACTATCATTTGGCTATTGACAAAAACAACAGCAAATAAAAATTAAAGAATGTATTAAAAAATACTGCTTTATTAACAATAAACAACCCTCCTCTGAAGGAGTCATCTTAAAGCACATTAAAAAAAATCCCCTACTTTTTATTCTAGAATACTGTTGATCACTATAGAGCTTATTTAACAGCCATCACAGAAATGTCTTAGAGAGTCTCTTGTCCTGGAACATGGTGCCAAGACAAAAGTGTCAAGTCCAGATTTTCTTTTTTTTATACTCTTTCAATCAATAGGCTTCCCTACAAGATTGGTCTTTTGTGTTTACAAGTAATTGGTGCAACACTTTTGGCATTTCTGACTATTAATAGCACTATTTTCTTACTTTTGTGGCCTAACCTTGAACACCTTTCAGGTACTATATATCGAGATACTGCTTTGTCAACACCAAATTTGGCTCCTTAAGCATGACAGATGAAGGCAGAATTTCTTTATTCTGGACCCAAGACACAAAATTTGATAGTACTTAATGCTCACATTTCAAAATTATTTATAAAGCATAAAAAGATCACTCATACATGCAACATGTAACATGTAATAGACATGAGTAACGTGTTACAGGTTGGTACAATATATTATTGCTAATGCTTGATTAGCTAGAACTCTTTATAACATAAATATTTGAATAATCATTTATTAAAAATACATTAAGATTTTTACTATACCTTTAAAAAGATTTATTAATATACCTTTGAAATACATTATGTTCAAAATTTCAAAACTGTTAAGTGTAGAATTTGGACCTTAAATTAAATTCACCAAAAAAAAAACCCCAAACCCAAAAAAATGAGAAATGTTCTCATGGATCTAAAATCAATCAAAATGTCCACCTTTTCAATGCTGTAAGGGGGGAAAAAAGGAGGATTGATTTATCACTGCAACTTTCCTAACTGTAAATCAGGATCACAGAATGGCTGATGTTGGAAGGGACCTTTGGAGGTCATCTAGACCAACCCTTCTGTTCAAGCAGGGCCACCTACAGCCAGTTGCCCAGGACCATGTTGAAACGGCTTTTGAGTATCTCCAAGGATGGAGACTGCACAACTTCTCTGGGCAACCTGTGCCAGTGCTCTGTCTACCTCACAGAGAAAAAATGTTTTCCTGATGCTCAGAGGGAACATCCTGTGTTTCAGTTTGTGCCAATTGCCTCTGCTCCTGTCACTGGGCTCCACAAAAAAAGCCTGGCTCCATTCTCTTTACACACTCCCTTCATATAATACTCAAAATATAATGTATTTATATACATTAATTAAGAACCCCCATGAGCCTTCGCTACTCCAGGCTGAATACTCCCAGCTCTCTCAGCCTTCCCTCGTGGAAGAAATATTCCATCCCTAAATCCTCTTAGCTACCTTTCATTGGGGTCACTCCAGTATGTCCCTGTCTCTCTTGTACTGGGGAGCCAAGAACTGGACACAACGCTCCAGATGTGGCCTCATCAGTGCTGAAGAGAGGGGAAGGGTCACATCCTTTGATCTGCTGCCAATACTTTGCCTAATGCAGCCCAGCATAGCATTAGCTGCCTTTGAGGCAAGGGCTCATTGCTGGTTCCTGTTCAGCTTGACATCCACCAAGACCCCCAGGGCCTTTTCTGCAAAGCTGCTTTCCAGACGGTCAGCTCCCAGCATGTTCTGGTGCACAGGATTGTTCCTCTGCAGGTGCAGGAGTTGACACTTTTGTTGAACTCCATGAGGTTCTTGTCAGCCCATTTCTCCAGCCTGTCAAGGTCCCTCTGGATGGCAGCACAACCCTCTGGCATATCAGGCACTACTCCAAGCTTTCTGTCATCAGCAAACTTGCTGAGGGTACACTCTGCCCCTTCATCCCAATCATTAATGAAGGTGTTAAACAGGACTGGACCCAGTATTGGCCCCTGGGGTACACCACTAGTTACTGGCCTCCACCTAGACTTTGTGCCACTGATCACGATCCTCTGGGCCCGGCCATTCAGCCAGTGTTCAATCCACCTCATTGCTCATGCAGCCCATACATCAACAGCTTGCTGATGAGATTCTTATGGGAGACAGTGTCAAAGGCCTTCCTAAGGTCCAGGTAGACAATATCCACTGCTCGGTCAATATATTTCTGCTAGCAAATATGCTGCTGAAGTTGATCATAGGCTATTCCCTGCCCAGATGGCCAGGGAAAACACAACATTCTTGCCTATTGAAATTTCGATCTGGATTACATGGAATTGGCTGATTGACCAAATTTGTTTACTAGGTTGAAGCTATAATAAAGTCATTATTTACAAACTAGTTGGACCTGCTCCTTCTCAGTCAAAAAGGTAATTACAAGGCCTGGTAATTAATTGTTATTTCTATACATACAAATGGAAATTGCTAGGGGTTTCTTCCTCTTTTTACAGCTTTACAAGTGGAATGCAGACAACTTTGTGTTTGAGAGAGATCAGAGCCATATACTTGCCAGAGCTCTCATCTCATATAATATATTGTGTTCCAGCTAAGCTGATTGCATTTTTGTCTGTTGGCATTAGTTTACATTTCATTTTGCCCATCAAATTAGGATACACCACTGTGTTCAAAGACCAACACCAGCTTCCAAAGATTTTTTCGGTTACCCTTTCAACTCTCTTAAATGTCTGATATCTGTATCTTATAACAAAGATCATAGATTATAAGATTGTACTGTTATCTTGTTTACTCATTCATAGCTACATAGCCAATTATTTTCTTCCTTTGTCTAGTCGCATCATGTGTCCCACAAGGGAACTGACTGTTTCTTCTACAGAGGGTAATTATTTACTGCTTGCTGTGTGTCTGTTGTGGGTTTTTTTCTGTTCTATTACATACTATGTCGTTGTGTCTTGTTGTATTGCTCTATTCCAATTGCAGTACTAGTGTCGTAACAAAAAATGTGCATAGAGGGCTCTTGTCCTGGATAACAGCTTGTTCATTTCTTGAAAAAAAATCTGATGATCTGTGCTGAAAGTGATGGAGCCATTGAGAGCCCCAAGGCTAAAGCTGCTAAACAGATATACCACAATAACAGCCTACCCTGAATCTTTCTTATGGAGAGCACTTGGGAGAGATGATATTGGTCCTAAATAAATGTTCATAAATATAATTAAATACAGATAGCCTTTTCAGGAAAGCTAAAATAAACACAGATTATTTTTTTTTTATGTTTTTTCCTTTATCAGAACACATCTGTATCTTTTCTTTTTTACATTTTAACATCCCTTTTCCTCCTTTTTTGTCTATTTTAACTACGAATCCCACCTCTAACACATTTCAAACTATATCTGAATATATATTGCCATGAAAAACACAGCTTTAAAGCATTTTTTTCTAAGGCTATGTTGAAGCAGCCACACTGGTAAACTAAATAGATTCAAGGTATTTCTGTGATAGGAAGGATACTTAACATGGTAAGGCTTTTGCACGTTTTATAGTTTTAGTAGGCTCCTGCTCACCAAAGCAGAGTGAGTTAAAATGAGGAGGTTGTATTGCCACTGGGCAGCGTGGTGGAGCTCTGAAGGCACAAGGAGGGTACAGCTCCCCCAGCAGTTTGCATTCTGGGACAACCCTTCCAAACCTCCAAAGGTAGGCCACATCATACAAAGTGTTGTTGATGTGTTTAAAGTCTGGAGTGGCCTCTCACTTTAAAAATTTAATGTGGTTTTTGCTCCTGATTAAGAAATGTTTGAAAAAGGAAACCCTGCAGCTTTTTTATAATTTGTGCACTAGTACCTTGCATTACATACAGTGGATTCATTCTTCCCTTTATTTTTAATTGTATGTACCTGCTGGAAGAAAAACTTTTTTTTTTTTGCTTCCTATTCCAGGTCACAATCTGGGCAGTATGGCTATCAGATAATTTGGCCCACTACTGAATTAAGTTAGATTTCTACATATGCTTTATTTATATGCATCAGACACAACTACAGAAGTAATTGCATGTGTTCATAGAGTAAAACCATCTTTAGTCTATGCAGGGAATGAAGCTTTACCAACAGCAATTTTTTCAAAATAAGCTCTGTAAATCTTATCTGTACGGACGCAGACCCAAGACAGAAACAGACACTGTATCTGCCAGAGCATGCAAAAAGCACTATGGTAATTCTTACATTTCAACAGTTTTGTTTACTCTATGAACTCTGCTAAAGAATTACAAATGGTTTTGGTTAGAGAATGGATATATGGATGGATGGATGGATGAGTCTACAGATGGACATCTATAAATGGATAACATTCTTCCTTAATGGAGCCTAGACAGCATTTTAATAAATCCACAATATGCAGAACCTGCACATTTCTGAAGAAGAAGAAGAAAACAATCAGTTGGCATATTGTCACAAGTCTGTTGAGGTGGAACTGAATGGAATGGTATAACCGTCATGCACTGGGCATACTGTGACAGGTTATAGACAGTTGATAAAATGAAATTTTAAATAAAGGAGCAACCTTGTTCTATTGTATCCTGCAATTAAAGCCATTAGGCAAAGGAAAAACCATTTTGATTTCCACCTTTATGATTCTGGAATGTGTCTCTTCATTGTGCTGATAAAATCTAATGTGTTATATATTTCACCATGACAAAATATAATTGATGTCATGAACAGTTTTAAATTATTGCTTGTATAATGTATGCTTTTAGCAGAACTCTATTTATTGTTGTAAAATTTCTGAAACTTGTTCTAAATTACCATGAAATGCATCAGACTGGAAGAAAAAGATTTGTCAATGACAGGACCAGTTATTTGAAAGATTTTAACTTTCAAGTCAATTTCACAATACTTTCAGCTCCGCTCTTCTTTTTCTTAGGGGGAATGGGATAAAAGGAATAAGGAAGAGAAATACCCACTACATTTATGAAACTAGATAAAAGGAGCAATAAGCAGAATGCTTTATGTGATAGCCATAAAAATTTAGATTAATGTAATTTTACAAAAAGTACATTTTTTAAAAAGAGTAAGAGGTAGGAAAGATTTTCATCACCAATGTCAAGATAAAAAAAAAAAATCAAGCCACTACAAAACTAATTAGACATTGCTATCTTCTACATTCATAGATATGCCTAACAATGACACATTATCACTCAAGCTTAAGCACTGGATCATTAACCATGCAGAAATGTTACATGCATTTGTGTATACAAGATTAAATGCTATGCATTCTTCCAATGTTCCATATTCTATTCTATCATTTTAGCCACTCTTTTATCTCTCTGTCACTTTCAATGAACTGTAAATTTGATAGCATGTTTACAGATATTTTTCTTCCCATGACTAAACTATCGAAAGCCTGTATGATGATTATATCATTTGCTTTCCCCCTTAGGAGTAGAATGTACAACATGCAATGCCCTAAAATGCATTTGTACGGAATATCTATTCAACATATTTTGCACAGTTCTTTGGTCTCCCTTAGAAAAGCACCCTTCAGACTGATTGCTCTTGAGTATAATAAACAACATAAGACAGAAATTCATTAAAGGTCATTCCCAAATGGAAGAGTATTTCAGAGTACGCTGGACTGCAAAAGCAAATGAGGGGAAAGTGTTAAAAAAAGAGATAATGACAAAATTCTTCCTCAAAACCTCTAAATGCATTAAGAAGTGAAGTGAGCATTTTAGAGATGAATGCCTGCATATTATATCCAGAGCATGAGGTCCGGTGACTTAATAGCTGCAATAGTACTACACAATACTGGTTTCCAGTTGAACAGAAGAATCATAGGCTATGCCATGATCTACACAACCAAATGAAAAATATTTAGAAAGCACATGAATTGAAGTGTGCTTTACTACCAATTCTGATGTATTACTGGCTCCTGAGCAAATCAGAAATGCAAAAAACTACTGAACAGCTACACAGAGAGCAACTTGCCCGCTAGATATTGCCCAGGAGATTGAGATTGTTCTATTACCAACACCCCCTTCCTGGGCTTTTTCACTTTGCCCCAGGATACTCTGTGAAGTCAATCCCGAACAGATCTAGGTTCACACTTTAGTGCCTCTGCAATAAAAGACAGTAATGCCAAATGAAGAATAAGATTGTTATCCCAGGTCTCAGGAAAGCAACTGCCTAGCCCAGCCAAAATAATTAGACTCTTGAGAGTGTGAACCACCATTTTCAGACACTGTTGTGTGAAACGAAGTACTTTTCCATACAGATCACCTCTCTTCTCATTAGTGACTGATTACAGGACCAACCACAGCAATTCATTATCTGGAAAACAGATATCGGAAGGTATTTAAACTACTTTACACTTCTTTTTAATCAAATTCAAAGCTGGGAATTAAAGAAGCAGAATTATATCACCAAGCAGATTCACAGACCACCACAGAAGTCTCCAGAGATCACACGGATCACCCTTGCTCTGGCAAAAAGCAAGAAAGGAGAGAGTTTAGTGACCACTGGAGAGATTTAAGGGCTGGATTTAGCCTACCATGTGCACTGCAGCGTAATGAAAAATCTGTGAAACACTAGGGAGAACAGCAGGAAATCATATCTGTCCAGTACCTGTTCAGCAAGTTAGTAATAGGACAAGTACTATTTACTGGAAATATCTTTACATTTCAATGCTTCCACATGTACCAAAATATAAAGCTGTTTAATCACATTTAGATTGGCTACAGAAAAGAAGCTCGTTGCTGCCTGCACATACAACTTAAATCCTATCATCTTTAGCTTCCCTTTCAATTAATAAAATGCTATATAATGGTATGTCTGTGCATATTTAAGATGGTTTTTTAGCTTCCTCTTTCTGTTTAAAAAATCCCGTTGATTACTTTTGAAATATTTTGTAAGAATTTTTTTTAATTTTGAAAGATAATTGTTAGTGGTATTGAATCACTGACTATTCATTATAATCAGTAAACTTTATGGACTAACATAAGACAAGCTCCATGCCCCAAGGAGGCTATAAGTTAAGGTTACACATCATCACTGACTATCAGAGAGGCTTATGTTTCATGTGACAAATCAAGGAGTTCTAGAGAAACACTGAGGGGGAAAAAAAATTCACTAATCACTCTAAAACATGCCAAGCTGAATGTTTTGACTTATAATGTACTGTAGTCACACAGAAAAGAAATAAAAGAAGGTAACAAAATAGAAGTTAACAAAGTTTAACCCACCTAATAGTGTTTGCCCACATATAGCTAGATCTTACTTTCACCGGATGACCCGATTCAGGTGTTGTTGGTTTTTTCAAAACTAAAAGGTGTTAAAAGGAATCCTAGAGTTAAACAGATACATGGAACAAAACTAATTAAAATATTGACCTAAAAGATGCAGTGTAAAAGTACCTTGTAATTTCAAAACTTGTGTTTTGAAAATGTGTATATTTAAATTCATCTTTCTGTGCATAAATGGACCCCAGATCCCTACAGCTTCCATTAAATTTGCATTGCACTGGGCAACAGCCTTAATAGTTGGTTCACTCAATATCAAAGTTAGAGTTCCAGCTGGGATGTATGTTGACATACTTAGCTTCAGGAATTGTTTTCCTGATTCCCCATGAACAGACACCATGTCCACTCCTTCCATTTCCAGGGTTGTCCTAAATTCCTTGTCATTGTGATCAGCTCCTCAGTATTAACCAGTTCTGCATGTTCTTGGCGATACTATCAGTCCATCCTATTTGTCAAGACTACTTCCTCCCTAGCAAAATCCACATCCTCTGATATCGTACTGTTCTGTGTACATAGTCACACACAGAACTGTTTGAAACAGGTGAAAGAAACGGTACCAGTGTGTCACAAACAAATAGGGGAAAAAGAAAAAAGAAAAAAAAAAGCAAGCTGGGGGAGGTAAGATTATCTTGGTTATAACAAAAAACTGAAGCAAATAAGAAGTGCATTCCCTTGTAGGTTGACTTGCCTCTCATACAAACAGAATATTTCAACATGGATGAGGGGGATTATTCAGCAGAACATGCTAAATTTTGGTCAGAAATTTAAAATAGTAAGAAGGACATTGCCTTTTAACTTCCAAAATAATTTTTATTTTCTAAGTACAAAACCCCCCACATTTTTGGGAGGAACACCATAGGAAAGGAAAGGAAGCAAATACTTTCCCCGAAATACCTCCACTCCTTCCAAGTCAGATCTTTGGCCCTTTAACAGTCTGGTGCTGATGAGCAGCTCCAGCCATATTAGGAGATTCGCAGTGAGGTTGTGTAATTCTGGAGAAGTAAGAAAATCCAGCTGCTGAAAAAGCCAGCCAGATGGCTACTGCTCGTTTGAGCGGGGCTGGGCCGGGCAGGGCAGGAAGCCCTAGGAGCCAACCTCAAGTCCATTCCCCTTGGGCTGCCCATAATGTCCTCGCTGTTTCTGGGGGCTCACAGTCAAACAAAGATTTTGACATGTATTGAGTAGATTCAGGTGAGTGGCCATTTGGATGAGGTTAATATCCATATAAAAAGAGTGCAACAGAAAAATGTACCTGCATTGCATTTGTTCTGATGTAGACCACATTTTCAAAATGTTAGACAATGTAACGGGACTATTGTTTGCATCTGCAAACATTCTCAAGTTCACACACTGAAGAAAAACAGCTGTTCACTTTCTTTTTTTTTCTTTAATACCCCTGTAGACCAGGTAATTCTGAAGGTTTTGAGTACTAAATTATGAAGAGATTTATAAACAATTCAGGGAGTTCTAAAATCTCATTAACAATTCTGTGCTGATGAGGAAATTTAGTTTTCATCCCCTTAGACTCATGATGCAGTGCCAAAGAGAAAAAAATATTTGTGAATGTAACGGACATATCTTCCGTCTCACATTAAGTATTTCAAAATATGAGTTATCAGTGAAAGACAGAGTAAGTTTATTTTGTATCTCTGCATTTCTCTACAATTTTGAGAAGATATGTTCTCTCTCCCCAACACGGAGAAATTATGAAGGAAAAAAAAGAAACTTACAGTCAACTCTGGTAAAAAAGTAGTATAAGGAGACTGATAAAAGTGGCTGCATTTCCATCAGCAGAAGAATCAAGGGATTTGAGTGGGACAGATGATTGCAGATTTTCTGGTAGAAAACTGGTCTAGGAGTGGGAGATATTTCCATCTTCTACCCATATAATTATATTGCTGTATGGAGTGCCGGTGCCCCGGGTCTGGCAGGGGCTGCTGCAGGGCGGCCTCTGTGAGGGGAGGCCGGGGCTGCCCCGTGCCGGACACAGCCGGTTCCAGCCGGCTCCAACCCACCCACCCCAGGGCACAGCTGAGCCCCGCAGCCGCCGTGGATGGCGGCGCCTCGGGGAAAGCCTGGGTAAGAGAGGGCGAAAGGCTGGACAAAAAGAGGAACTACGCAGGGAACACCAAGGTCAGAGGAGGACCATTTCCCTCCCTTTCCTCCAAAGTGGAAGTGCAGATGCTTTTAGGAGAAACACGGTCTTTCTGATTGTTTAATGCTTTTAAAGATTGACGAGTAAGGACTAAACCTAGAAGCCTTTCACCAATTCCACCGATACGACTGATAAAAAAGATTCAACCGAATCTTGTTTTCTGTGATGTAGTTCTGCTAATGGCTAACATCAAACTTTCATACAAACCTTTTAACTGCCTAGTGACCCATACGCAGGACTTCAGGCATCAGGTCATCTGATGGAAGAAGGTCTCTACCATGGTGGGTTGTGGTACCTGTACCCTGCATGTACAAAGGATGGCTGTGTTTCTGCACCTGGAGTTGCTTTTTCCAACAGCATTCCCCTGAACGAGAAACCGTGGACAAAACACACCCTGGCTGAAGCACTGCATAGCCTTAAGGTGCCTCGGTCTATTGTTCTTCTTGGCAGGCACTGATTGATGGAGGATCGGTGTTAGGCAGTGCTGGCATCTGCCACTGGGGAATCGATCGCACAAGGGGAGAGAGACCTGGCGCTGAGACATGCCAGCAGGCAGACAGGGGAAGGGGAAGCAGGGTCAGGTGAAGGTGTCTCACACAGATATCAGTTTGAGCAGAAATTGTTCAAATCCTTAACAAATCCCAAGTCAAGCTCTTTGAAGATAGACATATCCCTGCTACCAAAATTTTGCTGTTCTGGACTTGAACAGATAGTACATATGAGTGAAATATATCAGACGTACTCATTCTGTGTATTGATCTATTTTTTCCACACTGCTACATGAAGAGTCTTGGAAATATTTCTTGCAATGTAATACATTATATCTTTTGAAAAGCATAGATGATTTTCCATTGCCTTGTATATCCTATGATTAGGTATGTTTAAAATACTCCTGAACCAAGTTTTTTACAGTCAGAAAAGTCTTAAAAGCTTAAAAAACTATAAAGCCTGGGGAATTACAGAAAAAATCAATCCAAATGATGGAGAATTCATGGCTTGAGAACGTAAACTTTAAAGAAATCAGCTTCTTATATGTCCAAGGCAGAAGGCGAGGTGGTTGTGCGAATTGCAAGCCTGTTTCTGTGTTCCAGAGGAAACTGGGACCAATGTGAAGTTTAGCGTGTGCCAATTTACAGCATAAATGCTAAAGAACTGAGGACTCAAAAGTAAATGTTCTGTCTAGATTTATCCAAGTAAATAGCTTTATGGATTCTCACTACATTCATAATTCATTGGGATTTTAACATTTTCAGCAGTTCATTTTAAATGCTATTGCCATCTTTGAAGGACCAGCCAAACAAAATCCTCTTAAATAAGAAGACAGCTGATGTTTAATATAGTTTCTAAAATTGCTAAGTGAAACTATCTTTTCTCCTGTATTGGCTATAACATCCTATAACAACTTTCCTCAATTTACTCCTAGGGATTTGGGGTCGGGAAGTTTGGTAATTTTTTTAAGCAGATCTTAAGTATAGGAAAGATTTTCCAAGTTCACAGATTTTACATACTCCTGTGCTTTGCAAAAAAAAAAAAAAAAGATAAATAGTTATACTCCTGACACATATGCATAACAAGGTTGCACATTTCACAGACTTTGTAGGTTCAACATTTAGCCCTAAATATTTCCAGCTAGCCTTAGACCTAGACCTAGACCTGTTTCCTAGATGGGGACACAGTACCTCCAGTTTCTGCTGTCAAAAAGTGCTGAGTAATCTTTATCTCACTGTAGATTTTCTGATGTACTTATTCACAACAGCACATGTAAATGTACTTTGATTAAAGACATGAGTGCAATAGAGAAGCCAGGCTGTTCTGATTTCTACCAGACACAGATCTCTTCCTTCACAGGCTATAATACACTGCAGTAATAAGAATACAATCCTGAATAGCAACGAACTGGTAAAAAGCAAGAAGAGAAGTTTGCAGACACCGGGGCTTTATGACTTTATTTCTAGGCAGTAATCAGATGATTCATTTCCTAAACAGGAAAAAAGGCATGAAATGACAGGAACCAATGGTCCATCTGATGCAGCTTGTTTTCTAAAGTAGTAGCCACTCTGAGGCATTAAAGAAAAGTGTACATGATACAGGGCAATTAAAAATTGATGTCTTCCCAAATAACAGAAGTTAACATTTAAAGTACATGCTCACTAGAAATTGCACCTATCTATTACCTTTAAGAGCCACCCCAAGGCGTAAGCGAGCGTGGGTTTTCTTAGCCCAGTGAGGAGTACCTAGGGCTTTGCCTTTCTCACATAAGCTTTGACCTTGACTTAAGCCTCTTTCTCTCTGGCTTTCAGGAGCTATGCTGGGGAGTGTATGAGAGGTGCCCTCAATGAACATAGTCATATTTAAAGCCAAGTTTTGGTGGCACTGACCTGTAAAACAATCCATATAACTTCTCTCCTATGGGGAGATAAAATAAGAAATTAAGTTAAGTTCCTTCTGGTGGGCAACTATTTAAAACTGGTAAAGGAAGAAGGTGCTTCAGCTTTTATTTAACTGGAATGCAGCAACTCTTTTTGGGTGGAGCCACTATGGAGGAAGTTGAGCCTTTCATTTTTTATCCAATATATGTATTTCTGGTGCTACTATCACTATGGTAAACATGCACATTTTAAAACACATTTCATCATGTACATTCCTCACTGCAAATATCAGCATTCAACAACATTGCATGGCTTTGAAACCACGCCTGAATGATTTAGTTCTAGATATAACCTTGCTCTCAATAATTCCTTCTCCTTAGAAACAACTGTAACCATATATTTGAGATTTCCACAAAGGATTTTGAAAAGAAGACTCCTAGTCAATAAGAATTAAACTCAAGAATTTGGGCCTAATTTTCAATCTCATTTCAAGTGGATGATTTAAATGAACACAGCTTTGCACTGCTCAAGCTGTGTAAAGCAGGCCTTTGTGTAAATAAGAATCAGCCTCATATTTTGTCTAGTGATGTATTTATTACACAACATATTCTGATATTTTAGATTTCTATACTGAACAAAGAGGCCTCCTGCTCTTTGCTTTTAATCCAGTACATGAAGCTATATGTGAAAACATGGAAATTCTTTATTAAAGATTAAACAACTGCAACTTTTTATGACAAATAACATGTTACAGTTGAAAAGCATGTGCGTGGCATGACTTTTACTTTACTGACATGCATTTCCAGTGCCATATGCTACAGATTGTTGCAAAACATACTGCTTTCTTTCAGGACATTACCCTGTTTTGACAGCAAACACGACTTGACAGATATCTCAGCAGAGGAATTGCATGATATCTGACCTTTTTGTGATATGTCATTTCTAGAAAGCCTTGGTGCAGGTGCTCCATCATGGGACAGACAACAGAGATACACACCAGAGAATGACATCATTCAAAACCTTTTATCTGTTTTTTTAACTTTCCTGCATTATATTTGTTTTAGAGCATGTAATCTATTGGCCTTTGCAAAATGAGATGCCAAATCTCAGGATATAAGGTTTAGGGCTGCATTATCCTAAAGATTTGTATCTATTCCACTCCAGGGAATAATCTTATAGGTTTGTTTTTAGGTACCTAATGATTTAATTCAGGCAAAGCTAGGCTTGAGTCTCAATAACTATGCTTCAGACAGAGATGGATAACTTTAGCACCTTCAAAGGTCACTTCATCTTGGAGCTGTTCAAGGCCCTGTCTACCTGCTGTAAACAAATGCAGTCCAAAAGCATTTCACATCTTGAAAAGATGTAGTATGTGGGGAATAGCAGTACTGCAGTGCACCATGACCACGCATCTCCACACACCTTAACCCGATCCTGGTTTAAGCGGCAGCGATCTGGATGACTAATGACACGATTTAGACTACACCTTTACCATTCTAACAAAGTACATTGTCTCTTCTCTGGGGGACACCTCTGCCTCTCTTAAAATCAAATTATATTGCTATGAAGCAGTTCAGGGCTAAAAGAATAAGCCTACTCTTGCTGTTAGCCCCATACATATTGGCCTAAATTCTGTTCATACCATATATAAATTCAAGGCGTTGAAGAGAACATAATTACATAGTTTTGTTTTACCACGGAAAATAGATAATTATTGGTAATTCATGGCTCAATTAAGTTGCCGGATAATTAGAGTAAGAAACACTGACTGGAGATTATGAGGTAATCTGAAAGGAAGTCACAGAATTTATTCTAGTGCACTCTACTTACTGGCTATTTGTTATACATATGCCTTGATCAAAGATTAAAATATTCATAAAAATGTGGCACACCTTTATTACTATGTAGAAACAGAGATAGACAAAAATAGTCCAAGAGATAATAGTTCCTCCACAATTGTCAGATCCCAATCTTTTTCTGTTACCTGTAATAGTGTTAGATTAAGTACGTCACCTTTATTGTAAAAATGCTCCTGACAACATATATAAAAAATATTGCTGATTCACAGCTGGCCTTGTAAAACTTTCAAGTTCAGGAAGTGCACCCTACCACTATCTCCACAGTATGGATGCGTGTGCTTTGTAATATGGCCTACCATCTTGACTCACACGAGAAAATAAGGCAGAAGTACTGCAGAAATCAAGCTGTGGGTTGGTAGTTGGCCTCTATCTGGAAGATTCACCGGGGCTTCCAGAGCTGGCAAATAGATAGACATCCTAGACGTCTCTATCATGTCTATCTAACATGATAGATGTTCCAGATAGACAGACAGACATTTCAGGTCTGGAGAAGAAAGATCACAGAAGAAAGATCACAGAAGAAGAATCATTAGAAGGCTGCACAAAGATTTTAGCTTACAGAAAAATAACTATGTAGACACTCGAATATGAGTCATAAAAAAGGAACATCTGTCAAGCCCATCTTGAAGGTTTAGGTTATATTATTTAGAAATGTCTCTTACATTAACAAAACAGATTGTAGGAAAAGCGATTATTTCCAGCCTTTGAAAAAGTGAGATAAGGAGCTGGGGAAAAAAAAAAAAAAGCAGAAACTCCAATGGCTTTGCTGGAAACAATGTGCTAATTCTAAGCAGCCAGTGGAGTATACAGAAAATATATGGGCATATTAAAACAACGTGTTTTCTTCTGACCACAATCTCATTTGTGCAAATCAAATCCTATAAGAGAGTATGGCCTGTATTCACTCCTTTTGATGATGTACTTCAATTCTTATACAACAAATTTGAATGGAAGGTTTTCAAGCTCCTTGCTGAAGAGGTGTTCATTATAGTCTTTTAAAGTGAGGACATTTATTTTTACTTAGCAATAAAACCAATTTAAAACGCAATTCCATCATATTAGAATTATTACTACTATTTTTTTTTAAGAAAGGTTAGATCTGTGTACATTTCATGCTGTGTAGTCCAGTTGAACATGCATTCATCTGTCTACAGAGGATGAAAGTTTCTATGTGGGGCTGGCTCCCATGACTCACCCTTGGCAAAATGGCTTGGACAACAGCTGCTAAGAAAGGCATGACAATGTAAGCAGTGTAAGTGAACTGAATACCCAGAACCGCCTAAACGGGCATGTGCAGATAATGCTAAAGCGAAAGCCAACAATCAGCTGGAATAAGCAGTAACTGGGGAATTACAAAGACACTCTTGAAACAGAGGAGTCGCCTTGAAAACAAGTACAAAGGAGGCATGAGATTTGTTGGGGAGAGACCTGGGAATGGAGGCAGCAGAGCTGAGCCTGGGTTTGATACTGCCAGAAGTTACCAGGTAACCTCCCCTGTGACCTTGGGGACCTCTGCCTTGGCCAGACTTCACAGGCTCCCCATCAGGCTCTGAATGCAATGAGCAGCTTCTGTACTCCAGATGGAGGACTGACCATCTGGGGGACACAGGCAGGACCCACACCTTGGGTGTGCATATGCAAACCCCAGGGGTGCTTTCTCACCGTTCTGTGCATCACTGGGTTGCAGGAAGCAGCACAAGTGCACACAAAGCTGGAGCTCTCACAGCTCCTCAAGTGTTTGCAGCGATGGGAGCCCCTAACTTGGTATAGGTGCGATGAGAGCTTTTGGGGATTAGCTAGCGCCTAGAAATTTGTAGGTGCTCATTAACATTGTGTGAATGTCTAATATTGTAGTTCATTGGTTGGATTGGTGATATTGATACTTATCATTTCCTGATTGCTGGTTAATTGTGTGTCATTAATAAGTCAATAAACCACTTTGGTAATGATCTGATTAAAAGTATGTTAACTGAGAAGTTTTCCCTTGTGATAACACTCACAGGTTACCAGGAAATTAAACAGTACCTTGGGAAACTGTCAGGATCTGGGACACGACTGTTTATACCCCTTCATTATTAGTGCACCCCTGGTGTGATTTTGGCCCAGGCCAGCTAGTAGTCTCCCAGCTGCTCTTGTGTACAAGTCAGGAGTTAACAGGGGACTGGCACCACTCAATAGACAGTCTGCATGCAGCCAGCCTCTTGTGGAAGCTAAAGACAGTTAAACCAGGGAGGAATACGGGCTGTTCCTCATCAGTTGGCCTCAGGAACTGGGCCATCATGTTTGTAGCCTTGTTTAACCTACCAGTATAAACATAGCCCCACTATTAAGAGAGAAAAACTTCCACAACATTAAGACAGACTTTTAGATAAAAAATTTTTGCCCCTAAATCTTGGAGGCAATCAAGACCTAAATGTAATTTTCGCCTCTCTGACAGGGAATTACAAATCTCTCCAAGTGCAGAAAATTGTGTCACATGGGGCTGCTCTTGGTCTCCCACACAGATGGGAAACCCCAAAGGATCTGGAGAAGGAACAGCCTGCAGACTGTGCAGCCAATCCCAGAAGCAAACTTGTTATATTTAATTAGCCTCATGGTCGTATTGAGAGAGTTAACAGTATTTTAATAAATTGCCATTGTACTCATGCTGTTTTAAAATGATAGTGTATACCACCCTAAGTTATATCTGAGAATAGACTCTCAATAGAGTTGACTCATTAACAGCACTGTCATGAAGTGAAGAACAGTGGCCTTTAATTATATAACCACATGTAGTCTTCTGACAGTTTGTTACACACATGATAAACCAAGGACTTATATTTTTCTTTTTTAACCCAAATTTCAAGGCAATTGTTAATGGCCCACTGTAAGTACACTCTATTTTCAGAAACTGTTAACGTGTCTCCATTAAAATGACAATATACATCACATGTGATATCTTGGTCCCTAGGGTACCCAGCAGGCTCATTTCAATTCCCTCAATGTATGAAAATTAAAAGTTGATAAAAGAAGGCTTGCACATTTCCACAAAGATGAAAGCAACTTATGCAGAGACCACTGGGGTTAATAACAAAAGACCCTCACACTATAACTCTGCAACTCACAAAAATAAATTGTTATTGCTTCAGTGTAGCAAATAGCACTGTTATGGAGTATTTATGCAGTTTCCTGCAACACACAGAATTTCTTGAAAGAAATTAACTTCACAAACTGATCTATGTTGCTCATACATTATTGCAGGATCACAAAGGAAGCAATATTTTATAAGTCTGCATGATACTAATAAATTGATGCTTTCTGTCTTTTCTTATTGCTTTTTTTCTATACAAAACAAGAAGAAATAGAACTGCCAGAAATAGCCCAAAAACATCATCCAGGAGATACAAGAGACAGTTGTATGACAGCTGTGTGATGGAGTGGCTTGTACATCATGGGGCCAGAAGTGTGCTGTTGACAGTGCCAGCACCTCCGCAACAGTACTCATGTGAACAGCGTTTGGAGATCTCCCATTTGTGGCCTATGTGAGGAATAAAAAGGTGGTGTTTGGGGACAGCCCCTTTGTAATAAGCTGTGACAAATACTGTCCCCCCAAACCAGCTGTATCATCCAGACATTCACATATGGCAATGCCATTTTAGTGACAGCAGAATGTTCTATGTGGTTGTGCACATGGGTGTCAGAGGTAGGCATTTGTGTTTCTCCTTGTCAGTACTCTCTTTTTTCTTATCCCTGACACTGTTTGTAAGGTACGCACTGACAATCCAAATTCAGCCATGATTGCTTAGACTTTTAAGAAGTGTGACTGGTTTGGCCTATGCTGAATATCAAAAAGAAAGAGAGGCACCCTTCGGTAAGGTTCAGCAGTTTCATGTATATTTGACACAACTGGGCTGCATTTGCCTATCCTGAACTAACTGCAACTGAACACAACAAAATCTCCTTCCCACTAGCCCCAAAACAGAGGTAGTGACCCTTCACAGCAGCAGGACGCCAACTTGCGTAGTTTCCTTATAACCCAAGCTGGTAAAAGTGATCCAGGCTGGCTCGCCTAGTATAAATATTTAACACTTCTGAATACAAGTAATTCTGTTCACTTTGAATAAACCAAACTAAAGAGTCAGCACCTAAACCCCTGCGCCAGGAGAGCAGCATGAGTTTGGTAGTGGGGAGAAGGACCGTCTCAGCAGGTGTCACAGGTACCACCCAGAGTAATATGCACCCACAGCCTCTTCTTGATGAACACAGCTTTCCTGCGGATCACATCAGCTCAGGGAGTTCATTTGCCAGGTTGGCAACACCTCCTAAAGCAGCTTCTGAATCTGCACCGTTAAGGCCTGATGCTGACAATCACTATCAGCCTTACAAAAGTATAGCTTTGATTGCATATCTTTCAAATTTGCAGAATCAATCAAATTCAGCAAATCCTATTGGTTTTCTTTGCTTGTTTGTTTTCCCTGTTAAAAAAATCTGAGTTGCACTTGGAGCTTCCTACTCACTTGCTTCCCTCAAATCGTTACCAATTATCATTTACCATTGCCTTGTCATTATGAACTGAACCAAAGACCCAAGGAAGAATTTATGAAAAAATATCTTTTGGCATATATATTTTCCATCCAACAACCTCATTTCACTTTGAGAAAGACAGTTGTCTCCAGGCTTCTACAGAGAGACTCCAGCTGCCATCTGAGTGTGCTGGGGCCAGGGCACTGGACACACCATTAAAAAAAAATAAAAATCAGAGACAGATAAACAAACAGTAAATTCGTGTCATTCAAAGAATAATTTCTTTTTCTCTGGGTGAGCTTGTCAGCAAAAAACTTACATGCACAGCACTTTCCTGTCCATCTATGAGACAGGTAACAGCAGTAATCTGATATCTCTGACAGAGTAACTACTGAAAAAATCTTAAATGATCTGATGACAGTTCATGCTGGCTTTCAGGTATCTCCTAAGGTAGGCATGAATGCTTTTAGTTGTCTTCCTCTGTTAACCTTCCCCATAAAGTCATCACTATTGCAGCCTTATGATATTTAACAGCTTGCAAGTTAGCTTAATGCTTGAGAATTTGTATTTCATGTTGCACATGTGCTTTTTTGGCACTTCTTGTAAAGGCAATGGCCTATCTCACACATTACATCAGAGAAATCAGGAAAGAGCCCGTGCTTGACCCAGGAAGAAAATGGCCGAGTCCCTCACTCATATGGTCCTTTGCTGAGTTCCTTACACCTCATCACGCCAACAGTTTTGATCTCTGCTACTTCATAATGCCTGGGAACTGGGGAGGGCAGGCAGCGGGGTGGAGGAGGCTGGTGCGCCCCGAGGTTGTCATGGCCAGGTGGGGGGCATTGCCTCCCAGCAGAGCACTTCCCAGGAAAATCACATTAAGGGTCTCTTGGAATCTAGTTTTCAAGTTTCCAAAAAGCACATCTAATTAAACACCTTTATCTTTAAAAAAAAAAAAAAAAACCCTGAAAAAAACCACAGCACTCGGCTTTCGGTGGCTTATGATAGCAGACACATTGACTGGAAATATGTTCTTTTTAATAGAGACTAATTTTTTCGTCAGTTTTAAGTGTCTTCAGATTGAGGAAACAAGAAGGCCCAAGCCTTCAACAGCAATTACTGGATTACTCTGCTGGTGTCATTCAGAAAAAATGAATGGCAGATTTTTCTGCTACACATTTTGTAATATGCAAACCCCAAAAATTCCTAAAAGTAAATACAGTATAGTGCTTTTTGCCATGAAAAGGTATTCAATCTTAACATAATTTCTATCCTGATGACTTTTGATGGGTTATTTTTGTTTTCATCATAGCATTAGTAAAAAGTGATACCTCTTTAGCTCTAATTAGACCACTATTATAGAACCCATTAATAATTTAATAACCCCTTTATCTATTTTCTTCCCCTTCAGAGCTCTTCAATCAGAGCTTATGCAGCAGGTTGCATTCGCTTTGAAAATCCATTAGCCTTCCGCCTCACTTGTGGGCTTTCCAAGGGACACAAATGGATAGACACATAATTTTATTTATTTATTTGTTGTGCTTTTGGTTTTAGGCTAGATGTAAAACGATGGTGGCAGTGGTAGGGGGTGGGGTGAAGGGGCACATAATAATCTCTGTTGTCACAGCCTTACAGCTTAATTTCTCATCTTATTTTTCACATGCAAGATTCTGACAGCATTGATCACCTGAATCTGTTAAACAATTTTTTCATGAGGCTGACACACTGCCCCAGTGCTTGCATCTATCAACATCTGCCTGATTTATTGGCTTAATAACGGGAAATCATTTGGTAGCCTAGCTCTATTTTGCCTGAACACTGACCTGTGACCTTAATTTGCTGCCTTTTGAGGTTCTTTGTTCTCCCATAACAGGTAGCTCACTAATCAGCAGAAGCAGCTTTATAAACTTAGATAAATATTTAACTGAGATCTAGGAATATGAATGTTTAAATTTGTTCTCGTTGGAAAATATAAATAACCCAGACTAAACAGAACTAGTGAAATCAAAGGCATGCTTGCAGATAGGATGGGATTTGGCACACTTAATATTTCATGTCTTTGTTCCTATTTCAAAATATTGACAAACAGCTGTTTCTAGTTTCTGAAATAAAAGAAAGACTTCCTTTGGCGCTAGTCTTTAAAACAAAATCCAGAAGGCAAAATCAGTCATTTTCTCTACTAGGTACCAAAAATGAGGCTAACTGGAATAAGGTGGTGCCATTAGCTCAGAGGTAGTGATCTCAGATTATGGTAAAAGTTTGGTCCTTCAGCACAACAGAAACCTAATTTAGAGCGTATCCTTACATTTTATTTAAATAATGAAAACCATTAAAAATGCTTTATTGTAAGAACATTCTCAGCCGCTTTAGCCCTCCACCTACTGACCAGCAGTGCACATAAAATGGCAAGCATTTTAAAGGAAACCAATTGCTCTAGGAGTTGCTGTGAAACTTTATATGAGCACACAACACATTCAGGTATTTTTTCCGGCCAAAAAATACATTGGCATTCAGTATCTCTTAGACATGCCTAGGAAACTGCTTTATCTAACATGGGATGGGATTTTCCAGTTAGAAATTATGATCATTTTGTGAAAAGAAAACCAGCAGTTTTCTTCAACCATTTGGAAAATCAAATACTAGTGTTTGGTAGTCCTTGAGTAAGCACTCTGTTGAGAATGGCTTGAGAAGGTGGGAGTAAACAGGTAGAATAAACAATCTGGACCTGTTCCTGGTGAGACTGCTTCATTTCAGATCTGGTTTCTTCCCATCTCCTATTTCCCTGTCCCCTAAGCTACATTCAAAGTCGATAACAACACAAAACAACAACCTGGGTTAAAGCAGGGAGCCAACACTGTTCACTGGCAATAAGAAAGGGGCAGAGAAAGAGAAGTTTTTTCCTCACACAGATCTGGAAGAGTAGAAGAACACCTCCCGTTGTGAAAGCAGACCTCAGAGCACTTGCAGAAGTCCATGGGAGACGGGTATTTGTAGGAAGTCTGTTTTGTTGGGGATGGAAAGACGGAAAAGTAGTTTAAAAAGGAAGAACCATGTCCACAATATTCCTTACTCTCCTGCACTGATAAGTCTCCTATGAGACCATGAAGACTGTGTGGCAGACTTAGCCCTCTAAGATGTAGGTAACCTGTGAAATAACTGGAAAACTAAGAGGAAAAAGTCATCCTTCACTTCAAGATGAGATTATATTCTTGTAAATCACCCAGGAAGAACGCATTTGGTTCTTACAAGTTTTAGTTTCAACAATGCAGAATCTCTTCTCTAACAACTTCAGAGACTTTAATTCATGCAAAGCAATTGACTTAATTCTTTCAGTAGACTGGGATTTACATAGCCTCTATCTTAAGACAAAGGATACCTTTGTACACTTTAAAGTTTTGATGAGCTTCATGACAATCGCTACTATTTTCAATATATTGAATATATTTCCGGTGCTGAATATGTATTTAGTGCTTCAATTTTTATTTAATTTAGATTATAAAAGTATGAGAGGTAAATAACAAAGCCTAGCCTGTAGAGTTTATCAAGGCAAACAATGATCTTCTTGGACGTGGATGAGTACTACAGCCAGCAGACCTGAACATACTTTTCCTCCCCATGGAAGGCTGGCTGGCATACAGGTCAGTGCTCAAGTCTAGGCATTCATTTGTTACGGTACTTAAAGGGCAAAAACCCACACTTCTAACAATGACATCTTCAAAATTCTTACAGTTTATTTCTGTAATATACAAGTATCATGTTCATGGTCTGTTGTCAGTCAAATTAAGAACACATTATTTAATGCGTGCCCTCTACAGAGCAAAAATAAGTGAAAACATCTTGATTTGCTCCTTTTAGTGTATGTCAATTGTATGCATAATATTTGAAGGTTAATCGTGTGACAGTGATGTACCAAACCATGCAAACAATATCTTTCTAACAATGGACAATTTCCCTGTGAAATGGATTGGAAAGAATGTGATAGCNTAACTGCCATACACCTCTGCACACACACTCACATGTATATTATTCTGTTTGCAAACTTGGCTATAGCTTCCTTATAGGATCTGCTTAGATAAGAACCCATAATAAGAAAAATTTGACTTCTTGCATCAGGAATGCTGCAGTTGTTCAGGCGCAGCTTGTAAACAAAAAAGCCTGTGTCAGATAAGTTGCCCTGTAAGATTGTCATTCTTAATAAAAACGCTATTAGCAAATGAAACTTCCAATACTTAAATGGCAAAACATTGCTGCAAGATAATCTTAATTGAGATCCCAACCTCTACACAGTTTTTCTGTACTTAATGGAATCAGAAATATTTTAAGATCAATTAGCAATTATAAGAAGTATATTTTGCTCCCCTAGGGATAACTTCTTCTACTATTAAAAAAGCCCAAGTATTTTTTAGGAGCTTCAAGAAGCCTTAGTGTTGCACTGTTGAGAGAAAACTTCACTCGTGATTTTGTCTATTCCAATGCAGCTTCACTTTCATTCGGGCTCTCCATATACGTAACTGAGAAATAACATAGAAGCTATTTTGTCCTCCTCCTGAATATGTAATTGCATCTTCCTAAATATATTAAAATTAAATTATGCTCTCTAAATGCAGAGACTCACTCAGGGTAACATTTTATCTAATTTCTACATTAAAACACCATTCCACCAGTTGGCTGACAAATTCCTGTATTAAATCGTTAAAAACTCTGCTCCTCATATTATGGAAATTGAGGTGAAGGTCCAACGTTGAATGTATAAACCAAACAGGAGTTTAAAATCTTTTATTAAAAAAAAATCAAGATTTTGTCCATCAACTAAATGTCAAGACAAACTACCATTGTTATTTACAAGGAAGTTCATTAACTGGTGGTCTTAGGAGAAAAGAAATCCATGTTATTCAAAAGAGCTCTTGAAAATATTCCACTGCAGAAGGAAACATTTTTAAGCACGGATATTTGTGGGCAGCTGGAAAGAGAAACATTGCTGCTGCTGGACACGAAAAGGACAAGCAGAGTGCTACAATTCTAGCTGAACACTGCCTAGGACATTTACATTGTTAGTCATCTGGAAGTGGCCCAAAGGAGAGTTCAGTGCTAATGTTGACTAAGAAATCAACTGAGGAGACATTCAGATTAATTTTAGATTTTAAAATTAAATACTATAAAAAACAAAAAACCAAACACCTTCAAAGCTGTAATGCAAACCTAGGAACTTTACATGGTGCTTACCAAAAGAAGATAGCCCATATGTTGTAAAAGCAGTATTAACAGCTAGGTAGAAGCAGCTTCCCCCTGCTCTTTTTTTTT
>WEKW01032821.1:76760-122553 GCA_013389905.1 Sula dactylatra | reverse complement strand
CTGAAATTGAGGCAGTCTGTGACATTAAAAGTTCAAAGGAATACAAATACAGGGCCCAAAGCTCACAGTACCATCAGCTCCATTCCCCTGAAGGCACCTACCATAGAGAGATTACAGAATTGCTTTTATCATCAGGTGCTGAAGGGAACCAGAGTAAAACCTCCATCTTAGGTTGTAAATGGGTTCTTCAAGGGGTGCTTATACTCACAGGCTTTGCCAAACATACAGATTATTAAAAGTGCTTCCAAAGAGGAGGATGGGTGGGCTTAGCAAGGTTAAGAGACCAACATGTTCCAAGCACTAGGGAGGAAAGAAGGAGGGGAGAGAAGGGAGAATTACGGACAGGATTAGTCAGAGTGTAGTTTAGAATAAATATATGAAGCATAAGAAGAATCTTGAACTGTACGTGAAAGCAAAAAACCTGCTCAATAATGTAGGAAGGAGGGAACTGTGATCAGAGAAATGCAGTTGATAATGATGTCGACATTCTGGATGTGTAGGAAAGGAGAACATTTGAAGTAGCGAAGATGAAATGAAAATCTGTACAAAAATTCTGAGATTTCAGCAGCAAAAATATAAAAGAATAGGAGTACTTGTGGACAAGAGAGAGGAAAAATGAGAGGAGTTTGTGATAAAGCAAGCAGAAAAACCGAAGTTTTTATCTAAAGCTACTAGTGAACAATAGTCATAAGACTGCTTATCTTTAGTTCACTGTTGATTTCACACTCAGAAAGGACCAATTTTTACTTAAAAAAAAAAAAAAATAGAGTATCTTTTGGTGTAAAAAAACTGCCATGAAGTATCCATAGCTAATTTTCAGGGACCAGAAGGAAGAGAAAGTAAAAGGGAGTTGATAGAAGAGACTGAAGCAAATATTTTCATTTTCTTTTACAGTTTTTTAATATATGAAATGAAATACATTTAATAAATTCTTTTTTCCCCCCAACCATGATAGTTTGCATAACTTACCAATCTGTATATCCACATTTTATTACACATGTATTGTCTTACTGAGAGACAGAAAACTGACCATCTTTTTCTTTTCCTGCTGGAGCATATTGGACCATGCAATTCCCTTTACATGCTGCCTAGAAGAATTCCTCGTTCCTAGGAGTTACTGACCATATGTACCCCAGGGAATGGATAAAGCAATCACAAAGACATGTTGCAGAGACAATGAAAAGGAAGACTGTTTTTAGGGATTCAGAAGAGACCACATAGGATTTTTGCAACCCAAAAAGCTAATAAAAGTTACAGGACTGAACGCAAAGCTGAAAGAAAGGATTTTCCCTGAAAGGAAACAGTGAGCAGGAAGAGATTTGTTTGCCAAATGCTTTGATTTTAATTTATTCTGTTTCACCCAGATCTGGATTTGTCTGTCTGAAAAATTCACAGGTTTATTTTGTGTTTAAGTAAAAACTTAATATAGAGTTTAAAAGCTCTTTTAATGGTTTTTTTGGAATGTTTCTGTTTGGAAAAATGTACAGGTGGATCCACCTTACAGCCCTGTCAGAGCAGCACAGGCTATAGCAACGTTAGCAAGTGATGCAATGCAATGGGAGCAGATTTGCAGAGCGGTGCTAAGAGTCGGGCAGGGTAAGACTAGCCTGACCTGGTCACACAAACTGAGTGCCCCCTATTCACTGGAGCACAATCAGGTGTGCTCCAGGAGCGCATTGTCCATTTTCATCCAAAAGGAATCTAGTTTTGTGCCCTAAAGACACGTGCACAATGCAAATCAAAAACTGGCAAGTCAGATACAAAAAAAACCAACTAACTCAAAAGCAAAATCCTGATCCAAACTGAGATGCTAATGTAGCTGCACTCATCAATGCAATCTTAAACTCTAGCAGGAATTTCTGCTGTGCTGCAGCAGGATCTGATGTCCCAGAAACAAATTCACATTAGCTATGCCTCAATGCAAGGCTGTATGACTCTGCCAATACAAAAAGAAAAAGACAACTCAAGCTGCAAACATGAATTCCAGGAAAGTACTTTAGATCTGTAATTAGCAAGATAAGAAAGGAAATTCCTTAAAAAAACCCCACCAAATAATATTTGGTTTTGGACACATTTTCATCAATGTGCATCTTGGAAATAAGAATGTAACATTTCCCTCATCAATAACTATTTAGAAGAAACCCTTAAATTCCATTTTTATCAAGAGAAAGAACAATGAGAAATCTTAATAAGAAATATTAGCTTGTGCATTAGTGCCGATTAATGCACCGTTCACGTATGATGGAAAAACAAGGCAAACATCCAGAATAGGCGTTAATCAGCACTGCTGCAAAGTCTGTCCTATCTCATTGCTTAAAAAATTCAAAAATGACGTGAAGTAAAAAACTAGACCAATTCCTTGCCATCCTCTGTTTAGTGCATCACAAAGTTTCAACAGTTGTACTAGCCCACAAGCCTGCCACAGGAAATGCACTTTAAAAAAAAACCAACTTGCAGTATCCCCATATTGTCTCATATTGAATACAAACAGGTTACAGAGTAAATTAAAACCTTAGGAGAGTCAGACTTGTTTACTTACTATGCAATCCTTGTAAAGAGGCAAACTAATCTATGGGATCCAGCAGCTGAGATGACCAATGCTAGATAAAGCTGGATTGATAAAATAGATAAATGGCTGACCTCTGAGTATTCCTTATCTGGTGTAAATAGACAAACTTTCAAGCACATTAGCTTTCCTCTGATCTGAGGAAACAGATCGGAGAGACAAAGTAACATCATTATGCCTTCCAACATCTGGCAAACCACACACTTGCAGACCGCAACTAGCAGCAGTCCTAATACAGATTAAAGAAAGTCGGTTTGTAAGAGGGGATAATAGTACAGCAAACCAAGTATTAGAGACTTGTTAGAAGACAGATATATTCTTGACTAACTTATCTTCCCTTATACAGAAATTTGCCATTAAAAGGAAGCCCAAATCATAATGCACTACACCTACTTCTATGATTATTGATGCTTCCTTTGTGAATATTTCATTTTCCCTGAGTAATTTAACTTTATGCTGTCATTATGGCATCATTAAACTGGGACCTGGATTTTCCTGCACTGCTTGAAAGGAATCAGCACTAGTCTTCTTTGCCTTCTCTTATCTGTTTACATGATTTGACATGCCCTTGTATTAGCTTGAACAGTAAACAAAACACTGTATATGAGTAATAGCACAACATCAGAAATAGTTCTGTTTCAACTCAGCTCTGACTTCTCTCCTCTCTCTTTGGTTCAGTTAGTACTACTTGAAGACATTAAAATGTAAATATTTTCATTGGAAAAGCAATTGTGGAGTTGCATCAATAGAAGCAATTGCTTCTATTTTGAAACTTAGTTTTATGTAATTGCGTTTAATACACTCTATGCAATAGATTGCATATCTACATCAGAAACAAGTTAACCTATTTTGAATTTACCTATTAAATATTTTGAGTTGCCAAAAATTATCATATACCTTCATTTTGTGCTGCTGAAGCTTAAATCAACAGACACTGGGTAAAAAATCAGTTTGAACAGGAAAAATACGGGGTCTGTAAAGACTGTGCACCAGTGACCAAAGATGCTCTCTGCACGGCTATACACCTTACTCTTCATTTGCTTGACAACCACTTTCCTCATTTCTTCTTCTTAAACCTTGTGGTCCTTCGAACAAACCTACTTCTATAAACACAACCCAACACCAAGCTACCTCTCAGCTCTTACACCATTTAGCACACCTCCTCAACACCATATACTCCACTCAACTGGGCTCTTGCAATAAGATACAGAGGGGGACCAAGAGCTGTGAACTGCCGCCTCCTGGAGCAGCAGATTGCTGTTCATCAACTATATAATGACCACAAAGAAGCAGCAGATATCATGCATGCTCAGTTTATTTCTGGCTATTGCTGCCCAGAATGCACTCCTACACATCTTCACCATAGCAGAATAATAAAAAAAAAAATCAAAAGAAAATTCTGGCAGTCACTGAGAATACATTTGAACTGACAAGACGTCGCATTTGTGCTTTAGTGTACCTTTTTTAAGCCCACTAAGGGAGCTGTAGCTTCCCACTGGTACTGTCACACTCAAGGTCAAGCAACTCATTCAGATCTAATTTTGCTCTTATGCTGACACTGTAGTGGTAGTAACATTGTACCCAATATCCTGCAGAAACATGATGTCTTGGAGCTCTGAAGCACATACCCTATTTCAAATTTCCAGATTATCTAATACCATACACTTCTTCTACCAAAATATTAAGCCATATATCACTATTCATAGTTTTATGGAAGTTTTATATATTGCTTCTTTTTATTTCAATTACTTATCTTTGACCCGATCTTTGACAGACGAAAAAATGTGGTTAATTGTGCATCCTCTGCTACAGTATTTTTTTTTTTGTAAACTGATTAATTTATTAGAACTGTACCTTTGACAAGAAACATTCAGCTTGCTTAGTTTGAACAGAAACAAATAGCTACTTTACACTCATTTTTGAGAAAAGTTACCTCAGAAAGTTTATGCATCTCTTCCCAAGTAATTTACAATTGGCATGAGATACATAGTGAGAGGCATTTTTCCTCTCCAGTATGTGGGCAAAAAACACTCAAGAACATGGTTTTGTTCAGGGAATATCAGTCTGCTCAGTGAAGGTTTCTAGTCTATGAAAATGCACCATAATATGTGGGTACTCAAGATCTCTTCGTTAGAAAGAAGTCTCACAATCCAACCTGTAATTGCAAAATTCAACTGCTGCCTTTAACATTTGAGAGTCAAATGAAATTTTGTTCTCTGTTGTTATTTTCTCATTTGAGTCCAATAGGTGTACACTTCAGTGCTGATGTAAAGGTTAAATCCAGACAAAAGCTTCCTCAAGAAAGACCCAAACCCCCAAAAATCCACAACTGGGCATCATCAACAGTAGATGCTGGTGAAACCAGAAAAGATAAGTCTTTTGAGCCTCTGAACTATGAGCTTTGGAGCCTCTGAACTGAGTGCTGTGAGTCCACATGTATCCTAATCCCAACTGCTTCAGAACTTCAAGCCCATGAACCTCTATCCCCTCTGTGCTCTCCCCAGGCACAACACCCTGGTGCATGGAGGAGCTAACTGCTGTTCTGGGCTTGTGCAAGTTACTCATGTCCGGGTCCGATTCTGCTTGAAGCTAAGCAAACAGTAATACACTGTAACACTAAATAGCTGACCAGAGCCTGCTATAACTCCTCCTGTCAACCACTTTCATTCAGAAATCCGCTGGGGTACGACATCTGCCAGTAAAACCTATATACGCTGTATGGACAGGGCTTTTCAACAGATCTAGTGAGCCCCACCTTCACCACCAACCTAGAAAAATGTAACAGACATGAGGGCAAACACTGCAATGGTGGAATCCAGTAAGATAATACTGAATCACACCTTCACAAAAACCTATGAAATGTAATGGAGAAATATCAGAAAGCAGTAATTTGGGTTTTTGTAACTGTAGCTATCTATGGCTACAAGTCAAGTGGCTTGTACCATAAACAGATTTACAAAACTTGTACAGTGATCATTCCAAGAAAGGCTTTGTAAAATTTCTTGTAGTAATAAAGTCTGTCTAGCAATCCCATCCATAATGTGCATAACGAATAATAATGTCAGTCATCCATCAGCTCACATAACCGTTGGCACAGCACACAATGTACTTCACATATCTGCGGTATTAAATAAACAGAAACCCAAATACACCTCAATGAATTTATGTGCAAAAGCACGCAGCTGAACTATGAAATTGTCTCCCTTCTCCTCCCCCTTTCATACAGCACCCATGGCTTTTTTACCACATTTATTTAATAAATTACATGGGCTTAAGTTGTTCCTTGTGTATCCACAGCAAATGCCACAAAAACACAGACTCCCCAGCACCGGAGTTAGAGAGCAGAAAGTGGGTCTTCCTGTCCACCTCCCATCCAGCAAAGGGCTTCCTACCTCTCCCAGCCTCTGGCACCGCCTGATTTCAGATGTCAGCCTTGCAGCACCCTCCATGCTCCCCTTCAGAGACAGCTCCACAAATCACTAAACCTAATTGTCTAAAGGTACGTTTTAAGATTAAGGCTGTAGTTGTAATTTCTTAATCTCATATCATTATTACTATTAACTAGTCGCTATAACATGAAATTTCCTCTCTTCTTTTCTGTTTGCACTCTTTGGACAGGTATATGCTGTTATCAAGTCTTGTCACGTCTTGGCCAAAGTGTGACTTTAGGCTCTTTGAACCTTTGTCTTTAAAAGGAATCCCATTAGCTCTGTCATCAGTCACACTGCTGTGATCTTTCAGTTTGTCAATATCTTTTTGATAACAAGATTTAGTGGTAAGAAATTTGAACTTAGATGCTGCACAAAACGTTTCGATACAAGAAGACTGCAGGATGCAGCAGGATTGCTTCCTACAGTCCAAACAGCTAACATCGTTCATTAGAGGGGAAGGCTGCCGTGATATTTTTTTAAGCAATGGATTAAAAAGAACAAGAAAGACACATCAGGGATTAGGAAGTCTTTGCCTTAGAAAGAGCCAACATTTCAGAGCCACTTGGAAGTTTTTCTCAAAAAAGAGGACCTAGTCTAATGTTTATTTTCAAGTCGAACTGCAGCACATAACAACATATGTTAATGTAACATTGTATATTCTTGTACTTTTACTTTCATTAAAAGCATTGCTGGAATGTTCTTACTTTTTTTTAATTTAATATTTTAATAAGGCAAACTTAACAACCCAGCTACATAATGGAGCAATGTAATATCTCCTGAAATCCCTCAAGCTTACTGGTATATACCACTCGTACAGAACACCATTTTTTTGTTAGTTACTACTTGATTTTGTATATTTTTTCTTTTAGTTGTAATTATTATTTGAGTTTTGCAACAGAAACAACTTTTTCACTTTGATTTATTTCTTCCACAGAGGTAATAAATCATTAAGCAAAATAATGAAGACCAGGACTCTGGAGGCCAGAAAGCCATGACCAGGCTAGGGAGTTCTAAGGTACAGTAACTTTTTTTCCAATCAGGTGTAAAGGTTAGTTTGGAAACCAGCGGCTCTGAATATCAGCATACAGAGAGGTTGCCTAAACTGGTGCTAATCAGAAAGCAGGCAGTGGCAGGCCTGCCTGTATAGCCCAAATGGCATGTCCCAGTGCATTTGAGCAATTGGTTTCTGTGATATATCAGCTTCTCACTCTCACAGCAAATGGTTCTGAATCGCTATTGGTCTGCAGTTACGTATTTGGAACTACCTATATGTGGTTTTATTTGGAAACTGTTTCTCCAACACACATCTTAAGCACACTTTAGAAAAGACTTAACATGACAGCAGAAATACACGTTACTCAAGTAGTAATTATGACAGGTATTTCTGACATACTTTTTGAATTCCCCTTCAGCCTCCCAAGAATCTCATCTCTCAGTGGAGCAGTGAGCAGAGCAAGTTCTCTGAGAGGTCACCTAAGACGGGACACAAGCTTACTGGAGCAAGCTTTGAGAGGTGTCTGGTTTTCAGCTGAACACTCTCAAAGGCTTTAAGAGGATATGCAAGGATTTACTTCAACATAAAGTGCAAAAGGGAACTTTCTAAAATAGAGAAAATTCAGAATAAGAACAGAAGTAACAGGTTTTGTAAATACATATGTTCCCTACCCATCACAGTCATGCAGGACAGATTATTTCAGCGGGGCTTCATCTTAGTCCAGCAAGTCAACAAATGCCTACTTTGCAACTGCTCATCTGGATTTCTTTGCCTAATTGCCTCCGAGAAGCATGGGTCTGGGCACTGTTTGGTGCGTTCCCACACCCTCAGCCTCTGCTGCCTTGTGCTCTGGAGCACTCCCTCCCCTGCCTTGGGGCTCTCAGGTCAGGGGAAAACTCTCTTTTCCTGCATATGATCCACCTGACTTAGCACAGACCAGCCAGGACCAGAGAAGCAACCTGCTTTCCTCCTGGCTCTACGGCCAGCCACCCTTAATGAAATACAACCACCATACCCTGTACACAAGCAAAGAAAACAGATGCCATCTGCTACACACACCATAAATCTTCCTTGGATTGCTAGCACCACTTAAGATAATTAAAACCAGTCAGGACAATTATTTAAAAATCACTGATTTCTAAATCATTATTTAAAAATCACATTAACAAATCCCCACTTAAAAAGCCATAAAATTTTTGGAATCTGTGAATACATTCAAATGTTTTTATTCCAACCAGTTAACTTTCTGTTTTTTTTTTAAATTACATAAGAGATGTTTCCTCTGAAGAAATTATTTGCTAATTATTAGCAACATCTCTTCTCTCCATAAATGGGAATTGATCATTTTTCATTCATCAGAATAATTTATTTTATTTAAAAGAGGATACAATTTAAATAACCTGCCAGAGAGGTAGCTCTGCTCTGTAAATGCAGTAAAATAGAAAGCATATGCATTACTTCAGAAACTTGACGCAAGTCCTTTCACAATTCCTTGCTCTCCCGCAAACATGAGGAATAGTAATGCACTGAGGAGTCCACTTGGTTAACTGACACAGATATATTCATGTTTCCTTTACAAAGGATGATGCATGAGCTGCAAAAGTCACCCAGCACAAAGTACAGTACACCTCAAGTAATATTTACCAGTACATTGCTAGAAAAGAAGCTTTGAACCTCAGTCTCTTGAATACCTGATGATGATGAAATTAAGAATCTGCAAAACAGTGATGAATACTGTAGCTTTATTTCCAAATGGAATGGCTATTACTACTGATACAAGCCCTACCTCTACCCCAACTTCTCTATAGCAGTCATCCATTAACCCATATTCTCAAGTCCAAGACGTGCTCTCACTATCTCATGTTTCAAGTTGTATCCGTCTTTTCTAGCAATATTCCAGGTGAACCCACTGCTAAGCCAGAGAAAAAAACATTACTTGTTGGCTTTCTGAGAGCATGTTAGTAAGCACATTGAGTTAAATGTATCTCATTCATTAAAAAACACTACTTTTTTCATCTTTGCTACGACTTTTCAAATATTATATGGAATAATATCCTTTTAAGATAGTTAGTGTAGCAGGTATACAAAATGATTTTATGTTCATTAAATATTCTTACTTTTTCCTGAATTACTTCTGAGATACAAAACCTACTTTATATATCCTAGTACCATGGACTTTACCTAAATGTATGTGGACATATCTTCTTCGGTAATGCATACCCCTAGGAAGTGTTCATACACAAGAGCTTTAAAAAAAAAAAAATCATATTTTCAATAATTATTACTGAACAATAGTATAGATATAAGAAATATGATTTCTTAAATTTGTGATTGTAGTATTTCTCTTCAGGATTAAAAATTATCTGGAAGACTAACTTTTTAGATGAAAGAGATGTTTTTTATAAACTCCAAACATATCCTTCTTAGATGTAGCATCTGACTTAAAGCTCTCCAATTTTCTTCGGTGGAATTGGCTACATTTAGGATGGTGCCTTAAAAGAATATATTGCACATAGGGCTAAATAGAGAAAATCACTTGAACAAGGCCTGTGGTCTCATTTCAGACTTGCTAGCTTGTTCTTTTACATCTCATTGGACATACTGTTACAAGAAACACCATTTACACACACAAAACTTTCTGAGGAGAGATGTTGTTCAATGTTTTATTTTGCAGAGCTTTACAGTGGTCTATGTACAGAATTAAATTAATAAAACAACAGCATTTTCCAAATTCGAAACATCTTTAATTGCTATACTGAAAACAACTGCTATAAAATAAAGAGCATAAATGATTTAAAGTGAAATTTTGTCCTTCCTTGTCAAATATTAGAAAGCTTGTTCTTATGATTTACTCCTTAAAAAGTTATGCATCATTTACAGTTTCTTGCTTTTTATGACTCAAGAGGCAGACCAGCACCATGCTCATACTGTGAGCTTTTGCTGTCCATTAAAAAAACCTTTCACCCCATGAGTAAGTGGTTTCACGCTGTGCCCCAAAGGTTTTTACAAGCTAAAGAAAGTATGTTTTGCTGGAGGAAAATATAAAAAGAAAAGAAAGGAAACTGGACCTGCCCAAAAGGGAAATGGCAGAGCTGCAACCTGTGGCCTTGCCAGTTAAGTTATTTCATATGAGTGCCAACTGAACTCAGTAATATTCAGTAATAACTGCAGGTGTCATAGGAGATGGCATACAATCATTTGCTTGTCGACATGAAAATGTAAAAGTACTTAATAAAAGAGCATATGTGTGTTACTATTCAGGATTAGCCAAACTCTGTAGCTGTCCAGACGTTTCTGACTGAGACATTTCAATTTTTTGTTAAAAAATAAACTTTCAAGTATTTGATTTGATGTTTTTTTAAAGTTTGATCTAGAGCAAATAGATCCCAAATGTACACATTTTAATATGAATACAGAGACTGAAATGTTGCATGTGTAATTTGGAGCTACCACCTAAGCTGCTAAATAAATAGAAGTGATAGTTTTTTGAGGGTGAAGGAGTAATATCCATGTGGATAAGAGTGGCTATTAGTAAAAGTACCTTTGCAAAAGTATGTATAGCATATGCTATTCATTATATGTTTAGCAAGTTCCTAGACGTTATGATCCTACAGTATCACTGACACTGATAAAAATGCAAGTAGACTTTAAGTGCACATTCAAAGCCATGCACACACTGCATGAAAAGCAACATGTTCACTACAGAATATTTTAAAAACATGCCTTGAAAAAGGCATTTCCAAGCAAAGCTAAAGTAGGCATCCTTCTTTTGGCTTATTCAAACATGGGACATAACTCTGGTGCACCACACGCTTGGGATATATCCTCAGGCTACATAAAACAATAAGCCAGAAAACAGCGACCAGGAAAGCTAAGTAGTGTCCCTTTGGAAAACAAAAGAAGAAACAAGATCCACAACAGAGAAAAAGCCTCGTGTACACATAATTCAGATATTGCATATTCTAAAAAATGCTATTCCCTGAATAAGACATTTTTGTGCTGATCACATCTATAAGAAGGAGTTCACTTGCAATGCACCTGGTCTCTCAGTCCTCAGGCATGAGGAAAGAAATCTGGCAGTTTGAAAAAAGATTAAAGTGCATATCCAAAGCTTCAGTAGTCATGTCATCTAACACACTGACCTCTGAAGGAAGGTGATTAAAAAACCCAACAAAGTAGTAACAGGCAGGTGGCTTAATGGGACTCTCCTCTGTGTTTTTCATTCCTTGGTGTCTTTGGGTTTAGTGATCCGCAGAAATAATTATGAAAAACATGCCTATTGCCATGAAAGCAAATGAGCTACCATTTAACATTTAAAAACCCACAAGCTGAAAAAATATTGGAAAATTTCACTCTGGATAAAATGACTTTCTTAAGAGAAAAGGTTTAAGTACATTTCAGAGTTGTTCACAATCGATATGAGCAATTATATCATGGTTTAATTTACAGTTTGTTCAGAAAGTAGTTGACAAGCTTTGAGTTGAGCCAGATTATGTGTTTCCACAGCAAGCACTGGCCTAAAATAAACATACTCAATAGCTTGAGAGAATCCAGATTTAACAGGTTATATATGGAAAAACTCAGTATTTACAGATAACAGAAATATCTGACGCAGTTAAAGTAATTTTACTTGGCAGATTACATTCATGTGTGGAAATGTTAACTTCTAATTTGTCAAACAGCAGGAAAGACATGGTACTTTATTGGATTTCTGCTCCTGTTTCCAATCCATCTGATGGTTTAATTTCTCTGACTCATAACAGTAAATTGTTATTTATGGTACAGCGTGAACCAATGTTAATATTCAGAAAGCATCTTTTTATTTTGTGCATGTTCTACACTATCTGGAAACTCAACCTTAATCATAGCAGAAATTGAGCACTGCTTTGGTTTATATGTTACATCATTAAAATATCAGTGACAAAATTAACAATGTGTTGAAACGCTCGCTCCTTGGAATTGCTTCTCAAGACATATGGCTACCAGTGGCATTTGTCCACTGATGATTTGAAGAAGGAAGAAGTTCCCTGTGTCTTCTAGTGAGGGCCCCCCAAGAGCCAGAAGGAAGCTGCCACAGTGACTTGGTAAGTATCTGTGGTCTCTCAAATTCATCCCAGTAGGATTGCAAGGAATGACCATAGTACAGAAAGTCTATATAAAAATCATAGATGCACACTCTAAATCTGAAAACTATACATATATATTACAGTTTAGTTGCTCTTGCTTTAAGATAGTAAAATTTTTACACTCCCAAGATTCACATCAGCGAAACAATGTCTGGCTTTTGAAGCATGGAATAATATCTACAGAAAGTTCACTCCTAGACATATGTCAATGTTGCTTTAAACTGTAGATGCTTCATTAGAAAAACTGGTTTGGAGCTTTTTTTGTTTGGTTTTCTGGGTTTGTGGTTAGTTGGTTTTGGGTTTTTTTTAATGTAAAAAAGGGCCCAGTCTAGGTATTTGCTAACCAGTTTTGGGTTTCTTTTTTTTACCCTTCAACCCAGCCGGACCTTTAAGGTTAACTGGGGAATGCAGAAAGAAGGTCAGAATGAAGGTGCCCCTGCAACCAGCCATTGCCCCTGAACTTGGACCTACTGGAGTTAGCACGCAGTCAGCACAGAGTAGCTGTGTCAAGAGCAGCTCTTGCAATAAAGATCAGAGCAGCTCAAGATATGTAGAAACATATCTTAACGACAGTGAGTCATGCTTAACTTTAACTGTAGTAACCTGTCTTTATATGGGGATTGCATGGTCTCTTAAAGCATATGCAATGAATGATTATCTTTCTTGGAAGAAAGTTTGACTTTGTTGGCACTCTGAGGATTTGTAAATGAGGAGATAGTGAAGAAGGAGCCACTCCTGAATAGAATTATGTGGAAAGTGAAAAGAGGAGTACATAAAAAGAAAATAATTTAATTTCTGAACAGGAGATGAGAATAGAAGAGGAGGCAGCAGGCAAAGGTTAGGATGGCATGATGGAAGGGAAAATCAGACAAGGAAACAACAGATGAAAAGAACCTGAAATCAAAGCAGAAAAGGAAATTTCAAAATGACAGAAATGTGGGACACCAGATGCAAAAAGTCAGAGATATCCACTTGTTATATAATGGACTAGGGAGTTTTTTCAGTCCATGAAAGGTGAAAATATAATTCATATATATTTTCCACGATTTCACTCTATCTGCTGGGAAAACACGCCTGATCAATGCATTTGAAGGACAGAAACATCTTTATCAGTGCCCCTAAGGTTTTCTGCAACTCTCTGTATGAATTATTTGCTTGTTCATAAAAAATATCCAAGACCGTCTCTTGTTTTGAAGGCTTTTTTAAACAAGATTTTAAAATTTTCAGTTTGCTTACAGTCTGCTGTAATATAAGTTGATATCTTTGCAGTGCCTAAGTTTGAAAGCTTGCTTCATATTTATATTTACTTCAAATTAAAAGTTCTTCTAAGCTTATCATGTATTACAGTTTATGCTCTGAATAAGTAATTTCTTCCACAATTCAGTGATAGAAAGAAATTGCTAAATAAAATATCCGAGGAAGTCATCATTCAGATAGCTCTGTCTCCTCTAGGACTGTCGTATTTAATTGCGTTTACAAAGTAATGTTAAAGTAGAATCTGTAATTTGAAAGTGTCAGTAAATTTGTATCTGTTTCTCCTTAAGATTAATCATCAGTTCATTTCAGAGTTTACATAAGCTCAAGAGTCTTTTGGCAGCTTCATTAGAATAGGTTACCGAAGCTTTATGTTTACTTTTAACCCTTGAATGTTGTGTTGGTTTTGGCTGGGATAGAGATAATTTTCTTCACAGTAGCTAGTATGGGGCTGTTTTGGATCTGTGCTGAAAACACTGTTGATAATACAGGGATGTTTCAGCTATTGCTGAGCAGTGCTTACACAGAGTCAAGGACTTTTCTGCCTCTCCCCCTCACCCCACCAGCGAGCAGGCTGGGGCTGCACAAGGAGGTGGGAGGGTACACAGCTGAGACAGCTGACCCCAGCTGACCAAAGGGATATTCCATACCATATGGCAACACGCTCAGCATATAGAGCTGGGGGAGGAGGAAGGAAAGGGGGAGATGTTCAGAGTGATGGCATTTGTCTTCCCAAGTCACCATTACACGTGATGGAGCCCTGCTTTCCTGGAGATGGCTGAACACCTGCCTGCCCATGGAAAGGAGTGAATGAATTCCTTGTTTTGCTTTGCTGGTGTGCACAGCTTTTGCTTTACCTATTGAACTATCTTTATCTCAACCCAAAAGTTTTCTCATTTTTACTCTTCCGACTCCCTCGTCCCACCGCGGGGGGGGGCGGGGAGTGAGTGAGTGGCTGGGTGGTGCTTGGTTGCCACCTGGGGTTAAACCACGACAATATTCTGTAGTTTGAAGATGGGATTTTGGGATACATTTGAAAAACAATACTAATAAACCACTTTGCAACACTTAAAGCACTATGCAAATAGAACAATTTTATTATAATTGTGAATGTGATACCACAAATACCAATAGACAATGACCAGGTCATTAAAGATAACTAAGATGACTAAAGGAAAATCAGTGTTCTTAGGTATACTTCCATTAGTACATGCTACAGAAACCAGTACTTAACGACTCATTTGCCTGAAGTGTCTCAGAAATTACAAGAAATTACTAACTGTCTTGAATAGATGTAGTTATGCTCCTTAACAGAGTACCCAAAAACCTTATGAGGGCAATTAAAGCAACACTTGTAGACACTCATTTTTAATAGTTGTAATTTTTTTACCTTCTCCACATAGAAGAAAATATTTTATTTTATTTTCGTAGGAGTTTACATTTCTGTCAGACATGGGCAGCTTGCAAGTTTTCAGTTTATCTGCTACACGAAAGAATACAGACTCTGTGCCCACATTATTTCATTCTTGTCACGGACACTGTCTGGCATCACAGAAATGTGGGTTGGTGTTTACCCTGGAGCTTCAGAAGATGTTTAACATGGACCCAGAGCATTAAGATTGCCCAGATTTGATATTCAGTGAGAAGTCAGTGTAGGAGAATAAGGGTCTGAAGTTCTCATGGTGCTGAAATAATATGCTACAATATTCTGTACTTATCTGAAGTGTACAATTTTCCCAAGTTTTAATGATAAGTTTTCTATGCAGCTGGACACTGCTATAGTTCAGCTGATCTCTGTAATGAAATTGTGCACATGGATATAAATTATCTTTCACAGCAGGGCAGTCTCTTAACTAACTCATGGTGGGTGTTCTAGGGGAAAAAAACCAGTAATGTGTCATTACAGCACCTGGAATATTAAGTCTTAGTAGCATCACTAAGCATTACAAATAGATCTACAACCAAAGTATATTTAGAAGCTAATTTATTTCAAGTTTATCTTTTGTGGATGTTTGTAGGCCAGTGCCTACATTTGTACTTTATAGTGAATATTAAAATTACTTAAAACATTGTCTTGTCTGAGAGCTTTGAGAGTCAGATCCATGGTATGAGTTTTGCAGTGTTTGGATCCAACCTGGCTGTCATGAACCACATTCTACAGAGCTCCGTCCTTTGCTTGCACTGTGCTAACTTCTCTTTATACTGCTTTCAGTCTGCCTTTTTATTCTACTGAGAACCTTGCTCCTCAACAAAGTACTCCTTTCCTTTACGAGGGTACTAATTTATTTATAGCTATATACAACGTCATTAAACCTCAAAATTTCCACTGGAACAGGACAAAAGTAACATGTCATTAGGGGAATAAAGAAGACGAGGGAAAAAACCTACAGTGACTCTCTCGGTACATACAAATAATTAAAATATTCAAGGTATGGTAGGCTATGAGTGCTTAAAGTCTAACACATGAACTTCATAGGATCACATTTATTCAGTGTCAGAATTATCTTATGTAAATTCTTAGCATGCTGTTATTGAGAGATTAATTACAGATTATTAGTTTGTCTGATTTTTAATGACATGAATTCTTAAAGTAATTGAATTTACACGCATATCAGTTTAATCAATACTGATTTACTGCAAAAAGAGTGATTTCAGAATTCTGACTGAAATAAATGTCAATATAATTCAATCTATACCCAACTTTTTTTCTGGGTCATCTAGTTCAGGTACATGAAAGCCTGAACAGAAGAACTTGTTTTTCCAGTTAATTACCACTAGGTATACTGACATCTGGCATCTTGAAATACTACCTTTCAGATAAGATTGAAAAAAAAAAAGAAAAATGAAAAGTAAAGATTGTGCAGTACTTCTAAAAATAAAGCCAACAAATATCAAATGAAAGGATAATCCCGTCCCCCCCATAAGCCCCAGGGAACACTCATGCTCATGTCTTAAAACATATCAAGGCATGTAAACTATTGGTATGTAGATACTGACAATTTAACATATACATTGACTAACAATGTATAAAGAAAACCCTGCAGTAAAAATGTAAACAAAGGCTATTTTATAACGTTACACGGGCTCAGTCGTTTTCTAGCAATTACCACACAACACTATGAGACTTAGTTTTGTTCCATTATGTTGGTGATAAAGGAGTACATTAAAGTCAAAATGCTTGCAGTCTTCATCTGTGCTTTTACTCATAGATTAACTCCCACACAATTGTGTTAAGGCTTGAGTGAAAACCACAAAGATGTTTGCAATGTTAGATATACCATATATGGTTTGAAAAAGTATACTATATGAAGCTTCTTATTGTAATAACGTGCAGTTAATATTGTTCAGGAAAAAAATGCCTTGGAATTCCGTATGGATACAGTAACCTTTAAAATGTTCAGATACTTATCTAAGCCTTGACAGACTCTTTAATACCTGCTGACATATAGGTTTGATCCCATGAAATCCTACTGTCAAAAGTTTTGCAACATTCTAGGTCAAAGTTAAACTTTTCCCTGTTACTTAGTGACTTTGAAACCTGGAACGGTGGAACTTTGAAAATATTTCCTGTTTATACAAGAGAAATAAATTGCTGCTGCTGAAAGCCAGCAATCTTTTGTTTTCTTTTATTCTTACAGTCCTACTCCCCCAACTAAAAAGATTCAGCAGCATTTTATAAATAAATCCTCTGAGGTTAAACCTGGTTTATCAAAATAGGGTGGTATAACTTTAAAATGGTTATTCTACATACACATTAGCTTAACACAAACAGATTCAGATTTTTTTTTAAAAAGTACTACTTAAGCACCCTGGACTCCAGCAAGGACACTGTAAATACCAACCCTGAAAATACGTGTGTTTAAAAACATATTGGTCAATGCATAAAATAATAGATTTAGAAACAAAATCAGTTTATACTGTCTAAACAAAATCTTGATTTAAGGAGGACCACAAGCTACTTAGAAGAAACTGAGGAGGAGATACACCCTTCCCATTGATATCTTTCCACCCAGTCCTGGAAGAGAAGGCAGCTCCCCCCTCACTGGGCAAGGCTGCTCATGAAAAGGATGCCTAACCACATCTGCCGGCCACAGCACAAAAGAGCTTCTCACTGGCCCTGGGTTTTCTTGGAATCAAGCTGAAGGCCCTTTACACCAGCTTAAGAGATATCCCTCTATACATAAAAATCAGGCAAATTCTTACAGCATGCATTCTTCCTAAAATATTTAGGCTCTATGAAATGAAATTGATTAGGTTTTTTATCACTGAAATAGTGACTAAAATATTTATAGCGGTAATAAGATTCCATACCATATAGCCAATTATTTCTCTAGATGACAGCCCTTCTTTGGACATATCTTAGGATTTTCTTTCCAAATAATTCCGTAGCAAATGTATTTTTCTGTTAATTGTCTTCCGTGACATATTTCAACATTGTGGACTTCATGAAATCATTACTGTTAGGTTAATGAAAGAGGGAATGACTCTGTGTTGGAGTATACACTGTGTTTTAAAAGAATGATCTAATGTAGATATTTTAATGAGCACATTGGGCAATTGCTTGAGTATTCCAATATGAAAATTTTTGTGCTCTCTCTCTTTAGGCTATCAGGTACCAGTGTACAATGCACACCAGTAACACACCTTGTTTATTCCTTTTATTATTCCTTTGGACATTAAAAAGACCACATAGTGAAATGATGTAATATCACTATGTATGTATTTACTTCAAAAGGGCCATGCATAACGATACTCAGTAATGATCTGTCTTGATTTTGCAAAACCACATTTAGCAAGTGACAGCGATACAAGTTCCCTTCCGAAAGAAATCCTATGTAAATATATGTCAACCCACTGATTTTCATATCTCTATATCCTATCCATAGATTGAAAACATGTCATTGCAATCTAACAAACTATTTCTTAGAGAAAGTCGTGTACTTTAACATAATTTGTTTTTTTTTTAAATTGTGTCAGAAAAACTACCCAAAGAAGTTACTCAATGATATCTTGCTAAACATTGCTAGGTACGATTTTCCCTTGGTTATCAGAGTTATATTAATATAATAGCACCACTGCAACTGAAAGCAGAATGTGTGTCGTTTAAAGCATAGGAAAATTTAATATGAAATTATTCTCTAGTAGCTTACATGGTATAATTATAATTTTCTATAGTAATCATTACTGTTTTACATACACCAGAAAGAGTCAATGTTCCTAGGACACATTTATTAAAATAATTTGTTATTGCTATTAGTATTTTCTATCTTGCATAGTTGCATGAAAACTTCTTGCAGCAGAAACAAAAACACAGCTCTTAACTGGCACATAGGTTAATAACTTTCACTGTTGCCGAGAGAGCAAAATGGATATATACATTCACACTCACTCGGATGAAGACAACTTTCTATTTGGTCTGTAACTCAAAATAATAAAAACGCTTCTGAAAAAATTCTATATTGTGACCATCCCCAAAGCATTAAAATAAACTGTATTGAGAGTTACTGTCACCCAAACTGAAAATTATTTTCTAGCTCTGCAACAGTCCATGTAGGAAATTCCTTTTTTGCACATAGCAACTATTCGAAGTACTCATTTGCCTACATCTATGGCTTTCTACCTGCTTCCTAAATCTGGTCCTTCTTCTTCGTTAGCTACACTAATGGTAGACTGATAGTCCAATCACAGTACATCTCATGTTCCTCTTTTATCTAGTTGTTCCATCTCAAGTTGTCATTTTTCAATTCATAGTCTTCTCAGTCCATGAATTCTATCATTTTATTACCATTATTGTTACTTGCATGACAATCACTAGTGTGACATTTTATTGACATGTAAGTAAGGATTTCATTTTAAATACTGACAATCTCAGTAGACAGAATATAAACCAAAATGAGAAAAGACAGTGAATCTCAAGAAGCTATTTTCTCTAATCTTGGTATTCTTTTGCAGCATTTTTTTTCATATAAATGATGTATAGTTGGAAGTGGAGGAGCAAATTGTTGATATTTCTTCATACTTGCAACTGCATGCTGTGCAGGCATATGAAAAACACTAAGATGCATTTGGGCTACTTGATGTATTTGAAAGGACCTGCTCATTGCTCAGTCAGGTTCCCATTCCAGCTGTGCACTACATGAAATCGGGGGGCTAGCAGATTGGAATGGCTACTTTGAGTCACGTCCACAAAAATGACTTTGAAAATTTACCTACAGTATCTGTTTCCCAAAAGAAAGCGTCTGTCCTTGTGCTCTAGAGGAGAATTATTTCTTGCCATTATCATAAGCATTATTTACTGCCTTCATATATACAATAGTCGTAGATGAATGCAAGCCCCTGCCAAATGGCAAAAGGGAACTAACAGGAATTTTAGAGTCTGGTTCTGCAAAACCTCTTTTGAAGGGTAGACATAATTCATGATGCACTTACAAATATACACATGTACATGTGTGTATTTATATGTATAAACACATGAGTACATACCAAATATTTCTATTTAAGGAAGAGAAATTACTTAGATTGTATTCTACGCGTTTCCAAAAGCTGGTCCAAGTGCAGCCACAGTTATTTTAAAAGGCCACAGTACAGCATCAACTAATTCATATGCCCTGCAGATTGTTTACATATCTTTAGGAAACACAAAGCCATTTTTATGTGTGTGTTTACATTCAGAGTATACACGTGTATATAAATATATATAATGCAACTTTAAATTTAAATATATACAATACTGTTATGCTGCTAAACATTTTTCGGTTACACCTATAATAAATATATAGTTTCTAGATTTGTCTGAAAATCTTCTTACCAGGTATAAATTAAATATTGAGCTTTTTCACAGTCAGTGCAAAGTCTTCTGTAAATAGCTACAGCAGCCAGGCAATTTTAAATGGCCTTTCCATTATATATTATTGAACCAACTTCTCGTTTTGCATTCTGTATTAATAACTGCAAATGAGAATCCACCTGTGTGCAAGCGCTATACCTCTGGCAAATCGGTATGGGAGTGACAGACAGAAAGAATGAGTCTGGAGCTGGAAAAAGCAAGAGCAAGTATGAGTAGCAGGATGACTGGGGGCAGGTAGAGTGGACATGCAGTTTTAATATGGGAAAGAAGCACTAGAATTTGCAGGGGAGAGAAGACCCTGCAAGGAGGTCACGGTCCCAGGACACTTCTCTCAGCTTTGGTTAGCAGCCTTCTTTTCTCCTGCATAAACTTTTATTCTAGCTAGTCCCAAAAATAGACCCATCTTCTTACTAGTCTGGTATGCGCATCAACAGCCTCTTGGTCTGCAGTCACTCCCATAAAATATTTTAAAATTAAGTCCACCCTTTCAGTCCCCTGTTGCTTGACACTATTCTTGGAAACACTTACCTGGGAATGGACATGAAAACTAAGAGGCTGCAACTTCCAGTGCAGCCAGGACTTTGCCGTAATGTGATTCCTTTCACAGTCCCTTTGTGCAGTGCAGCTGGTATAAAGAGAGGAATTCCACTGACACAAAGTGAGTCACAGCTCCTCACCCAGTTTCCACAACACCTTTGCCACTAATTAAAAATACCTGCCAGTGATCTCCAGGAAACCTCCCTAATCATCAGTCAAATTTGCTCCTCTGGGATAAACAAGCAAATTATGTCACCGAGACTTAAATTCACAACAAAAGCCGCTCTTTGGCTGACTGACATTTCCTTGTGAGCCCATTCCTGCTTGGGCATCTCAGCTTCCCTTGCCCTCGCAGGTCACTCAGGCACTTGTGCAACCTCCATTTTACTGCCTACATTTGGCACGCACTGCAGACATCCTGCAATTATTCCTGTATGTGTTACTTTTCTATAGGGGGCATTACCATCCCCCTCAGCATTTCTTTATTCAAGTATAAGTTCAGCACTGTGATGAAGAGGTCTCACGTGAGCCATATGCAAGTTACCTCTTTAGCTGTTGCCTTTTTAAATTTGATATGAGAGCTTTGGAAATTATTTCACATGAAATCTGCAATCTACTACCAAATGTGGAGCCAGAGACTTGGAGAATGCAGGAATGCATTATGAGTTGAGAACAAAACAGGTCATTCAGTTTTCACAAGCATTATAACATCAGTAATTCGAATTAGGAGGTTAAGAGGAATGCTTGGGGGCTCCGTAAACTAACATGAATATTCATCATCATCCCCAAGATTAAGAAATATGTCTGGGAGCTTCTACAAAAGAAAGTTCATGCAGTGCTTTCTTTCAGATACATTGATGGGCACATTAGCATGGACAGGTTGTCAACTGACTTCCAGGGAGCACAGGGACAGTGGTTGTGTCTCATCCTTTTGGGGCCAGGTAAAAGATAAGCCAAGCTTTATGTTTAAACTCCAAAAACACCAGCTGAATGGCTAGTACCATCGAACCTGTGGAATTCTTGGTCACCCAGAGGCAGCTGAAAATTGGATGCTCAGAAAAGATTTTGGCAAATGGGAAGAGGACTAAGGCTGAACTATGCATTATGCTTCCAGTGAAAGCATACGGTGATAGTGCTTGAAAAAACGAAATGTGTGGGGAAAAAAACCCAGAAAGAATACCCATATTTTTTTCAGGATTTCTCTAGAAAGAAAGTCGATATTTGAACATGGCAGAAAATGAAAAAATATTTCCTAGAATGGGCAAAATGCCACTCTAACAGATGGTAGAAGTGCAGGCATGCAAGAGAACAAGTTTATGAATTGATGCATGGGCATGTTTTCTGTCCAGGAACGTTGAAACAGCAGCTTTTGGAGAGTTATTTCAACTCCTACATTTGCAGAACTATGTCATTACCAGCCTAGTTTCAAGCTTGCTTAGAATAGGTAGGGATTTTATTTCTTGAAAGACATTTTTATTTTTAGTTAGTTTGATAGCCACTTAAAGATTTTACATACTAATATTTATTTGAATGAAAGAGAAGTTTTACTTTGTAATATTATTATTATATTTGTTATTTATTATTTTAAGGTATTTATGTTTAAACACCATTCATCAGGTTTCCACCTGTATACAGGGCTGTTTTAGATGTGAATCAATGAATTTGCACTGATTTCTATGGCATTTCAGAGCTAAGCATTATTTAAAAATCATCATATTTTGTCTATTTGTGCTGGGTTATAACATGTTGCTGTGTACTACTGAAACACATAAGGCAGCAAATTAAGAGATGATTCTACTCTTCCCAGTACACCTGCATTAAGATAGCCGCTCCATCAGTTCACTCTTTATCACAGTATGAAGAAAGTCATCATTTGGTTTAATATTTAAGGTATGAATTGCCTTCAGCAATCTTCTTCAGCCCACTGCTTTACTGTTCTGCAGCCTCAAAATCCTGCTAGACAGATGCTTTATTGCTCTGATATAAAAGTATCTCTGCTCAAAGAGGGGGGAAAGAAAAACACCTAAGTTTCTCTGAAATGAACTGGGAACATGTTTGTTGATCATATCAAGACTGGTTTAATTGCCCACTATCTTCGGTCAGAAAAGGAGAAGTTGCTGAAAGGAATAATACTTGCTGCAACATAAGTAAGATCTGAATGCTGAAAACTCAGAATTCAGAGAAGAAAGAGTTATAAAGATACCTGTGCACATTCCTCTGAAGAACCCTTACAGCATCTCAACTGTGGGGCGTGTTTGAGTTCAGCTGAACAGGAACCATTTCTTATACACTTTGCTTAATTTACTGAAGACCTACATCCACTGCACGTGAAGATGACATCACTGCTTTAGCTTAAATACTATTCTACATTCTTAAGCTACACAAATTACAAAAGCTGAAGGTGGGCCTTACCATTAGGATGAACAGTACGCATGTGAAGGCAACGTGATACTACAACAACAGAGGCAGAAATATGAAAGTTGGAGCTCAGTGCTGAGAAAATGGAGTTCAGTTATCTTGAAAATTGGAGATGACCAGTAAGTCCTGACTGACTTGTATTTTAGGGAGAACACAAGAGAAAGAAAAATGCAGAATGGAACACTGCTTTCTTCTGATCAAAAAATTAAATAAAGTAACATTTTCCCTCTGAGGATTATGTGGTAAAATGCCACCCACATGCCAGTTTCAAACCCAGTTCTAATTTTGTCATAGTCCACTTGCTTGAGGAGTAAATACAGTATAGAGAAAAAAAGGTATTTATGGAAGAAACAAATACAAAATACCAGTGCAATCCCTGGTGTGTATGATTTCAGTGAAACAGGAAAATGAGAGTCAGATGCTCAGCTTCTAGCTAGCTCACACCAGTCAAAGATGTGCCACAGAAATCTTTAAGCAACATTCCAACAACTCACCAAAATGACTAATGAAGGCAAAAGTAACTCTATGCCTAAAAGGACCACTAAGCAAAGTCCACCAGAGGAACTTCTTGCTTGACTTTTAAAGCACTGGACAATAATCTTCCATTGCTACTTTTAGCTAGGTCTGGTTGCTCCCAATAGCATTACTAAATAAATAAATAAATATTCATCTGAATAGACAACGAAGTGGAGGTGAGATATTGATAAGAACATGACATTTTTAGTTAGTTAACTGACACCATGGAAACTGTTGTTTAAAACCGTTTCAGAGCTCTTGGTACATCAGAGGAAAACACGAGGGGTAAAACTGTGACCGTTACCCACTCACCTGAATAACCAAATCTGCCTTTCTGCCCCTGGGCAAAGCAAGGAGCAATCATACAACTGGGAAGCACAAGGCAAGATGCCTAGAAAGGGGGTGTTGACTTACTGCATCCTGCAACTCTTTGGAAATACTTTAAACAGTTATTTGAGGAGGTAGCCTGGTTGAGTATTTCTTCATGCATATTGAAGGTGATACAGAAAGATAAGAATAATTATAAAGCTAAATAGAGTGAATGAGTAATTGTCATACAGGAAAATCATCTGGAATACATAGGTAGAGCTTTCAATTAGCAATGGCCCTTTGGGTTAAAACGAAAGTTACTTTGCATCACAGTGGGTGACAACTGCATGTGCAGAAGTAGTCCAAGGATCACTTTCTGTCCCCAAAGGACCTTCTATATCTTCTAGTCTAGCTGGCTCCAGCTGGCAGGCCTTCGTGTAACGAAAATTGGTGTTTAATCTTCAAACCAGTGATGATGATGGGTAGCAATTTGTGTCAATTTATGATTGTAATATTTGAGCCTGAAGAATTTAGGCTCCTGATACAGCTTCAACATCTTATCCTAGCAATTTCAATTTTTTTTTTTCACTTTGAGCTTATTGAAAAGACAACCACTGATATACTTTAACACTCTTTCTAACAATACTGCTATAGCATGGCAGGTAAGACTGTTGATCTCAAGCTACCTCAAGATTTCCTCTGCAAAAGTAATCTTCCTGCTCATTTTGCAACAGGTCTTTCAACACTGTGCTATAGCCATGTTAATAATGAATGAATCCATTATGATCAATGGCTCAACAATGAATATCAAATGACTTCTCTGTTATTAAGGTCATTATGGGACACTAGAGGTAACTGTTCAGTGCCATTTATAAGGGTTTAGCTGTATGATCCCTTTCTCTCTTAATAGGCTTTCTATGACTAAAACACCCCAAATCACACTGAATATTTAACCTGAGGTTCAGTGATTTTACAGTTTATACTATAAAACATCTCGTGAATCAATAGGGCAATAATATGTATCACTGTCTCTTTGAGCAATTTAATATAATCTTTCTGTGCACACAGTGCCTATCAGCACCATCAAAAAGTGTGCTCTGAAGATCTACAAGGTAGGTGTTAATTGTCCCAAATCTAACAAACAGAACTAGCAACTGAACAGAACCACCCCACTGTTGCTTTTAAAAAGCTGTTCCTTTTAACTTTGGTTTTATTTAGTTGCACCCACTTTTGCAATAAATAATGCAACTGATTAAGCAATGCACATAGAACATTCATCACATTGCTTAACTAGATATTTCCCAAAGTTCACCCCACTTTGAAACACAGAGCTTTCCCACGTGCTGCCTGCACACCCTTGATTAATGGTGCATTTCCCTGCTCTCCCCATGCAACCGTGGATCCCCATTCTGCACTTCTCCCTTGCTCCTGGCTCTCGTGTGAGTGGCAAGCCTGTCAAACTGACATGAGAAATGACTGCATAACCTTTGCTGACGTTCAGCAGTTCCCAGTCTTTCAGTTTTCACTCTGCACCAATCTCCAAGAAGTCTGCTTTAGGTTTACAGTTTCCCAGGCAGAATTTGCAGTGACAGAAGAGAAATGATTGCTCTAGATTACATTGCCAACAGAGGTTTGACAAATGTTACAGAGCTAACAAATCTTGCCCAAGATAAATAGGTATCAGTGGATACTGTGGCTAGTTCTCACTCATGCAATCTCAATTTTAAATCTGCGCTTGAGAATCAGCTCTAGTAACAGTATAGCCATGGAATATATTGAGGGAAGAGGGATTTGATGTTGAAGCATGATAGAAGGATTGATGATAGCAAGCTTGAGAACAATCCAGTGCCTGGATTTGAGTCCTAAGTGTTGTGGGTTAAATGCTATTTCTGAACAGATTCTCCTGTGTGGAATGGGGCAGGTTACTGCAGCCCAGACACCTGGATCTCCATCTACCTATGCATCCGCAATTTGTTTGTGAAATAGGTACATCAAAAAAGGGAAATAGTTTTCTTTCTTCATAGATAGATTTGAAGGATAAACACAAAAATCCCACATCTTAAAACTATATTGTTTTATACCTCTTTATGCATTAAAAATATTTTGCAACCCAGAACACCCCCTAAGAAAGATCCCAACAGGCTGAGTCAGGTGATGTACTAGGTTTCCCCCTCAGACCCTGGCTCACAGGAAACTACCATTAGAAAAATGGGTGCATCTTTGTTTCTCCAGGAAACAACTCACTCATGCTTATGAGAAATTTGACTTTTTTTTCCCCAGACCTTGGTGATCATTCTCGTAAAGAGGAAAATAAAAACATGTAAAGTTATTGTGATTCCTTCCAACCATGCAGGAAGCGTATGGCAAACCCAGTAATGATCCTGTTCTTAGGTACATAGTGATGGTTCAAAAGAGATCTTTTGATGCAAATTAATTAATTTACTAAAGTAGAGATGATGCCATTAGCAATAATTTTTCCATCAGCCTTTGATGTTGAATAGGTGTATTGCAGGATAAGTTCCCTACCTGTCTTCCTATTCTCAGAGAAAGACAGTTTCTTCTCAAACCCATATCATCTATCCCTCCCTTTCTATGCTGAAAAATATAAGCGCGATTCCTAGAATTCAGGTAGATCTTTCTCCAGTTGCTTTAAACAATTACTCAATTCTCAGAGGGGAAAAAACAGCGAAACAAACAAAAAAACTCTAGAAAATTATAGTGATGTGTGTCTGGGAACATCATATTTCCTGGCTGACAAAACATCTTACTGGTGCACAGCAAATATTTTAATGAGGTCAAGAGCAACAATTTTAAGGGTGAAGGAAAAATGAAGAATTTTCTGGATTTTGTGTATGTTGAGAAGCACTCATGTAGAGAGCACCTTTGCTTCAATTCCTCCATTGCTTTCACATTTTATAACATATTGAATGTTCTTTCTGTGCACCTCTCTCTCCATGGGTAGCTTGACAGATTTTAACTGAACTTTCTACTAGTGCAAAGATGTCTTTATGGAGAATATGCTTTCAGGATTAAAGATATTGAGTGGTAGCTTACTACACCTGCAACCTCAGCTACATATTTATCTAGTAATGTAGAAATGGGGAATTAAGGCCCCTACTTCATACAAGATATGAATAGAGAAACACTTAGAAAAATTAGCCACCATTACTACTATACATGGAGGCCATAATCTTGAGTCACTTAACGTGACGCTAGACACAGTACAGGTTGAATCTTGCAATCACTCTACATTTTAACACACATGCACACACACCCCCCACCCCACCCCCCAAAGTTAAAAGGCATTCTGCACAGGAGGTGATCATGGCATCTTTTCTTAAAAAATACACCCTAGGGAACTGCCCATGAGTAATGTAAAGATGATTTAGACAACCTCACAAGTGTTTCCCATGTCTCATTTCTACAGCCCAAATCCTGAGAAACACTGAATGCCTTGGAGGAGCACTTGGATGTTACCGGTGCTCGGCATTATTAGTGCCTTTACCTACGTTCATCTAGAAAGAGTGAAAACAAATGATATCCAAAAGCACAATGCAGAGGACTATACTGCTACTACTTCATGGTGGGATAGTCCAAAATTATGCAGTTATTACTGAGGTTAGTACCTGGACTACTAGCGATTTGTTTTGCAATATAATTGATCCCACTTAGAACAACTGTGAAAAAATTTTGATCCTAATTGAGGTTATGTGTTAAAAACAACCAATCAACCAACCCTCCTAAACACAAAATATCCTTTTTGGACATATTTTTAAGGATTTACGATTTCTGAATTTTTGAAATTCAGTTCAGCTAAACTCCAAGGTCTAAGTACACAGGACTATGACTTGGAATCAAGGTCCAAGAAAGATACGAGTTGTATAACATCAATATTTATAAATGGAGTGCTCCAAAGACTCCTTAAGCTTTTCAGAAGACAATAGAACTTCCCATTTCAGCATTGCGAATACCTTCCAGAAACTACGACATCAGCTATGGAACAAGAGTTTCATTTCATAACATTGAAGAAGTAAAATATGTGTAAATTGTGACTATACAATGATTAATTTAAAGTGTGAACTGTGAGTACTGTTGCTGTATATGGCCAATTTAATTTCAGACTTAATTTTTGCCACCAAAAGTAAATTATATTTTTAGGAAAAGATGTTCTAGCATATTAAAAAAAAATTATATTGTTTTCTAAACAAAGATTTCATGGATCGACTCTTGCATGCTGTTTATATGCAAGTTTCCTACATTTTGCATTGCTGAATAATTGAGAACATTAGCTCCCAAACCATGAAAAATTCATTTTCACATGATGTATTATTAATCAATTTAATTTACAGTGATCTGAAAAGTCCCACTTTCAGTTATGGTGCTTGAAGATACATTTAGAAAGTGGTTTGGTCTGTATTATAACACTTCATATAATTCTTTCTCATCTGATACACTTCTCAAAGTGGGTCATATTGCATACACATGGTAATGGATAAAATGGATAAAAGAGAACCAGTTGACATAATTTATTTGGACTTCCAGATTCTTTTGACAAAGCCTCACACAGAAAATCAGTGAAAATTTAACTAGTTGGAGAATAGAACAAATTATCTGAAATTATCAAAAGCTGCTTAGCAGACAGAAAGGAAAACACTGCATTTAAGAAAATATTATTTTTGCTATATAAAGATATACATGTTTACTATATAAAGATAAACATATTGGTATATTTCACAAAGTTTCAGCTAGTCTTTTAGTTAATGTTTACTAATATTTCACTATAAAATAATCACCAAAAAATCAGTTTGGAAAATAGCAACTACTATGCTAATTGAGGATTTATTTATCTAGGATTAAAAGAATGTCTTCATTCGCTATGGTTTTGTGGACATTTCTTTCCACTTTAATGCAAATTGAAAAGGGAGATTTGAGTGATACACAAACTCTCGTGACTCACACTTCTTCCTTGACATTTTGTGAAAAGTTGCTGGTTACTGAAGTCTCTGCTTACTATTTCAGACATGGTAATTATGTCATCTGGCCAACAAATATAAATCGTTAAAATATAAGCTAATGATCAAGAACTGCTGATGAACAGTGGAAATATTTATAGAGACTACAAAGCTGTGCAGCTTTATCAAGATGAAAGATTATTGCGAACATCAGGTAAACCTCAAATGTAATAAAGGACACACAGGAAAGTAGTCTTTATTTGGAGGTAGAAGCCTGAAACCCTTGTTCACCTTGGAAGAGTTTAACTTAGCTGGGAAGGAAAGTGAAGTATCTGCACATCGGTGAACGCAAGGATGAGGTCTGCTAAATATGAGGTTGAAAAAACTTGCATAAAATTCCATGTGGTGAATACCAGAGATAATACTGCAAGAGACTATCAGCTGGTGAAGCCTCACTGTAGCAAAGCGCGACCCCTACCATGCCTGACTTGGAGAATGGCTGAGAGGGGGCAATACAAATACAGGGTACGCAGGAACTCTCCTAAAATCAATAAATGACAAAGCTGAGGTAGTTTTGCTTAGAAGAGAGTTACATTTAAAGTGCAGAGGCACAATAAAAAGGCATTAAATAATAACTGGTGAAGAAAGAACATGGATAGCTGGTCTCCTGAATTTGCAGCACTGAGAAAATATTTTTTCTTTTTATAGGAAATTTTAATGTTGGATATTCAAGGCAACAAAAAACCTAAACTAATCCACGTAATTTGTAGACAAATGGTATAACACGTCCTGCCACTCCTGGAAGTAGCTCAGGCAAGATTAAAAAATGCACAGTATTAAAATATTTATACAAATAGGCTGGGACAAATTTCAATAAAAAGCTGACAGTTAACCAAAAAAACTCATGAATGAAATTAGTAAAGAATTTCAAACAGAAGCGTCTGCAAGGTTACTGAGAAACGCCAACAGGCTGAGGAGAGAGGGTACGTTTGTGCCGCGAGAAGCCCTGCCACCGGAGCTAGCACTGCAGCCAGGTGGCTGGCGAGGTTTCAGTCTGAGCTAAAAGCACTGCTAAGTGATCAGGGAGGGGAAAAGTACTTTGAGGAAGTTATGTTTCAAAACCAGGAGGGCTATGAGCCAGAAAGCTGCCTCTCAAGGCAGTCCCTCCTCCATTCAAAGATGGATTCCTTCGGAATTTGTACCTTCTTAAAAATAAACATGCTGGCATCAAACACACCCAACTTGTCACTTCTTCCATCCTAACAGAAATAACTTTGCAGACCCCAAGCTTTCACTAGCTGTTTATATTAAAAAGAACAACATATGGATATAAAATGTGTGTTATAGATGGGGAAAAGGGAGTAGGCTAAGTAACTTGTCACAGCAAAATATCAGCACACACTGGTTATTCCCAGGGGATACTCCCGAGGTTTGTCCCCATTTCCAGGAATGGTGGGACCTCAGACTCCACGAGGGACAGTCATCATTCTCACATGCTCACACAGAGACAAAACACACCAGCCTAGTGCTTTAATGAAAATAGCAGCCATTAGCCTTACAGTAAAGTGTCAAAGGCCTGTGGTTATAAAATAAAATATGAGACAAATACACTTTCCATGATGTGTACATTCATAGCACTGTATTCCCTCATGAAAAGAAATTGGTTGAAGGGCAGCTCTATGTGAGGCAGACTTAACTTAATCTCATTGCCCATTTTGAATCTTTGTGTACATGTTTGTTGCCTTTGGTAGCAATAAGCTACTTAAATATAAATTTAAAATAAAATCTTGCACTGTGCAAAAATACAGTGAGCTCAGTGTCAAACTATCTAAAAGCACCTTAGGTATCCAATCCCATCTCTGAAAAAGTATTACATGACATACACGAGTTCTTTGGAAAGATACATCACTTCCCTACATAAGATATAATTGACACTTGTGCTGCTCCGCAACACAATATTCATACCTATTGGAAGAATCTACTTCTTGTCTCTTCTTATGTTGTTATTGTTTGGTAAAAATGCAACCATATGACACAATATATAAGATATGATTAAAAAGTTTCTTCTTATAAGAGTAAGCAAAAGTTACTTCTTATTAAAATACTACAAAATCCCTGCTAAAACTTCTTCACTTTCTACCAAAAAAAAAAAATTATGTATAATGATGCATATTAAGCCTCTGCTGCCCTGGGTTCCTGTAACTTATACATTGCCAAATTATGCAAAAAACCACTGGAGCATTTCAATTTTACTGCTGTAATTCCTACCACAATACGCACTAACAGCACGAACACAGATATAACCTTTTTCAGAGAAAAAAAAGCATCCCTCTCTCCAAAAACAATCCCTGAATTTAATTGAGAGAGGAGAAGACAAATTATCCCCAATAACTGCCAAGAAGCAGATTATATCATTGTATTCATTTTATATCCTTACTTCACTATGTTGAGAAATAAGCATAATTTCTAATTTATTCTTGTATTTCATTTGCTATCAGACGTGCATGCTGGGGAATGCTTGCTGTTCATGACTACCCACAGATGACCTTGCAAGCTTCTATGTCTGAAAAAGTGTGCTAACACAACAGGATGGGATTTATTTTTAGCAATACCATAGTACAGCCACAATTTAGTGGGGATTCTGGGATTACGAGACAAAAAAACCACTGCCAGAGTTGAAGGCGCTACCTGAAACAGAAATTTTTACAATTCTGTTAAGTATTTCCCTTTTGAAGACAAAACTGTCCAGCCCTTAGTGGAATCCTGTAGACTGAAAAAAGCCTCTGCTGAAGTTACAGCACTTAGAAAGGATGCTCTACCTTACCTGTCACTGTCTAAAACACTGCAGTACAGCGATTCTCAGAGCAGGAAACCAATGAAGCATCACTCTGAGAAGTAATTCTCATGAAGACCTTGACCCCATCTGCTGTCTCACCTCCTCTTCCTTTGGTATAGAAATGCCTAAGGTAGTGTCCAAACACCCAGGCCTGCAGCCCTCTTTGTAGTGTACCCTGGTCATAACCCAGAGACTTAAGAGACAGGACCCCTCCTTCCAGGGGCTGGGCAGCTTTATAAATCCTCAAATTATTTAGCTAACATGAATGCCAGAATTGAGCCAGAACTTGTCATTCTTGCTCCTTAAACAAGAACCATAAACAGTAAGAGTTGTGATGTATTAATCCTTCACCTAAAACCATAGAAATACCTACATTTCCAAAGTTATACCATCTCAGTAAGGGATTCAGCCCTTTTTACCTCCTCCCTGTCAATAATTGCTCCTAAACTCTACCATAAAAATAGAATATAATACAGACAAAGACCCGTGTAGTCTAGCATTTTTTGAGAAAGCAGCCTGTAATAAATGCCCACAAAAAAGACCATGGCTGTTATGATACCTCCAGAACAAGCTCTCTTAGCTGCAGTCCTATGTGGCTCTGCCAAGGCAACACCTGAATGGCTGACACAACAACAGCTAATACTCTCAGGAAGGGACACTTGCACTGCTTCACCTCCACCTTCACAGCCACTGTACACTGTCTCTTAGGGCCCCCAAATAATTTCTCAATACATATTGCCATCTTCAGCCAAGGAAAAAAAAACAAAAAACAAACACAAAAGGAGAGTGAACCATAGAAAAATTTATCTTAATAGAGCTAGGAGGGATAGAGAGAATGAAGAGGAGTATATTAGCTGATGGGGGCCTGGTCTTAAACATATTTCATAGCATGTACCATGCGTGATTTGGCTACTGCAATCTCAGCACTCCAACGTTTGCATCAGGTTTCCCAAATAAGAGTTGTTTTGCTTCTCTACAAAGAAACTTTGTGTCAGACATAGAAGAAGTTACTTGTCTCCTAAATTCTGAGCACCAGTATTACTAGCACTATTATTTTCTACTTTTCCACTTTTAGCAGGCAAATGTGAAAGTGGGGAATTTATTTTTTAAAAAAATCACCCTTCCTCTCCACTACCCAGATGGGAAATTTATACATATCACATAACATATGTGAGTACGATATATGTCATACACCTCACTGAATAGTGCTGTCGCATTTTATGTAGTGCTTAATATAACATGAAACAAACGCAAATGGTAATCCCCAGATCTAATATAGCCAATGAAACTTACATTAGCACTGGCTGTATCACCAGCCGCAATCTGTCCAACAAAAGGTGAATGCTGAAAGTGTCCCATGCCCTCTCCACTCCTGGGGATTCTACCTGGTGCCAGCAACTCACCACATGCAGTCAGAGCTCCCAATAAGATATTCTTCATATGTGCCATGCTACCATCTATCATTGTCAACAGTGTACAGCACAAAGAGCTATATTTTTTTTATCCTTCAACTTAAAAAAAAAAAGTGCACTGAATCTCTACAGAATTCTCAGAAAGTGATAAAACATCTTAAAAATAATCTCACTAGCACGTTTCAAAATTAAAAAAATAAAGGAATAACGCAGTGTTAATCATAGTCTGGTATCAACCATCCTCTTGTCTTGAAAGTCAGCTGACTTAGACATCCTTAGACTTTATCCTAGTTATAAGAAAATCTTTCAAATTCTGAGAAACTCACTATTCTCACTAATAAAATTTTAAGAACATACAAGAATGAATATATTAAGTCTTGCCATTTTTACGTACCAAAAGCAAAGTGATTCAGGGCACAATCTGAGCTATCAGGAGGTGGTTTTATTTGAAATCAAACTGGGAGAGGAGATGCAATTATTTCACACATAAATTTGTATTCTGACATTTCCTCCCATTTTCCCATCACTGTTTTGTTTTGCTTTCCTGTACAGAGGAAAACAACTTCTATCACCTCACAACACAATAGGAGTGTGATGCAGGTCTGCCCAAAATGGAGAAGGAGGAAAACAGAGTGTCTTCTATGCAGCCACCCCTTGATAAGCTGTGAACTGCTAAAATAATTGTTCAGGAAGTCTGAACATTTTTTTATATCAAACTAAATTTCTTTCTCAAGCATACAAAAGCTTTTGCATAAAGGATTTAAGGAGATAAAGATATCCTCTGCAATGGAACCAGCTTAAAAATATCTGCAGCAGAGAAGAAAAAAAACTTGCATATTTTGGAAGGGAATCACTGGCTGTTGTGATTGAGCCCCAGTCAGCAACTGAGCACCACCCAGCCGCTCGCTCACTCCCCCCACTCCTGCGGGATGGGGGAGAGAATCGGAAGGGCCAAAGTAAGAAAACTCATGGGTTGAGATAAGAACAGTTTAATAATTAAAATAAAACAGTAAGAGTAGTAATGGCAATGATAATAATAATGGTAATGATAATATAATAAAAAGAAATAACAAGAGAGAGAAACGAAACCCAAGGAAAAGAGGGAAAAGAAAAAAACCCACAAGAGCTGCAACCGCTCACCACCCACTGACCGACACCGCCAGTCCCCGAGCCGCGATCGCGCCTTCCCCCCCCGGCCAACTCCCCCCAGTTCACATACTGGGCATGATGTCACATGATATGGAATACCCTTTGGCCAATTCAGATCAGCTCTCCTGGTTGTATCCCCTCCCCTCCCGGCTTCTTGTGCACCCGGCAGAGCATGGGAAGCTGGAAAAGTCCTTGACTAGTGTAAGCACTTCCTAGCAACAACTAAAACATCAGTGTGTTATCAACATTATTTTCATACTAAGTCTAAAACACAGCACTATACTAGCTACAGTGAAGAAAATTTACTATCCCAGCTAAAACCGTGACACTGGTGACAAGGAAGAGGATGCCTTCAAGTGTCTCCCAAATAAAGACTCTGTAGCTGAACACAGAACAAAATGTTTACACTGGGCATACCAGGCAGCACCCTGTGGAGCACAGCATCGATGAGTGACTTGGTGGTTCAAGACAATCACCGGAGACATGCTAAGCCGAGTAAGAGAGGGGTTTGGTTTGGTTTGGTTTGGTTTTCTCCAAGGCACTGTATCACTCGCTTTCTGGTCTCCCCTACTTTACAGCATTCAGAACAGAGTTCAGAAATCTCAAAGCTGGAAGCCCTGTAACATAATAGCTCTACTATTTCTGTCAACTTCCTCTCTCCTTCCCTGTAGCAAAGATAAAATGAAGTGCAATTACTTTTTCAATCTTTGAACATAGGTTTTTACTGTAAGATGAAAGAAAAATAAATGGCAAGCCAGACTCTGGCCAAATTTAGCTTTGCAAGAAGCAGGTACAAACCTAATTGAAATCACTGGGCTATCCATATTTTAAGTCCATGAAGAAGAAAATGTAATACATTAACCACAGGATTCTTAATTTATTAAGAGACAGCTCACCACTTTCAAGTGAGAGATATATACAGAAATTTTTATTGACCACAGTACATTTTACTTACAGACAACATTTTAATTGTTTTGATGTTTAAGGTTTAGCCTGATGCAATCAGCTTGGCTTTGGGGATTTTTCTGGAGAGTCTTCACAGTTTTTAGTTGGAATACATTTCATGGATGCAACTGTAAGTAAAAGACTCTAATACTTTTCAGGGTGAGTCCATTTTTAATGCATTTTTATCTACTGACTTGCACACACACTGACAAAGCTTTATGTATAAATGATGTTATCCTTCAACACTACTGGCAGAGTGAATGGACTGATGCAGTTTTAGCTGGGCAGAGGTTGTGGAAGATGTTGTGTACAGGTGTTGTTTCATATTCCTTCTTGTCTCTAACCCCAATCTACTGGTTGAGCTATTCTGATTTAGCAGAGATTAGCCTACAAAGGAGAAGTAGCTCTAGTGGAATTATCACACTCCATTTCATCTATCTATACGTAAGTAAAAGAACAATGACGGATACAGAGCGGTGTGTTGCCAGGGTAGCTATTGAGGCAGGTAGCTATTGGCCTTTGTAACTTGAAAAAGCTTTCGCTAGCATGGCCATCTGGCAGGGACTAAGAAACTTCAAACTCTGGCTTTTCCTAGTTCTCCCAATTTGCAAACATAGGTGCAGATGACTACCAGAGGCATAATGCAAGGAGTGAAGCTCTGTGCATATTGCTATTGAGCAATTAATTTATCTATACCTCCTCAGGCTATCAGGATGCCCAGTGGGATGTGATATATTTTCACTTATGGAAAAGGTAACCATAGTTCCAGGGCTTTGACCTCAAAGTGATTTCTGTAGGTAATTCTCTGCCTTCAGGTCTTCTCCAGAGAGGGAGATTCATCTATGTAAAAATTGAATTATAGTGTTTGGATTAAATCTATTTTCCTAAAAGAAGAAGTAGGAAATTGCTATTTTCTTCCAGATGATCTAAAGGCACCGATTTAAAACCAAAGTCCTCCCTCAAGAGAATATCAGCTGAAAATGCACTGTGTCAAACTGCAAATGGCAATTCTGAGCTGCTGAGGCCCTGACACATCTGTTATACAGATCCTTCCACAAAGCCAAAAATGTCCACAGAATTTGCTTAAGCACATTTTCAAATCTAGCTCAGCACCGCAGGTTGCAGAGCTGATTTGGGTACCGTGTTTGGCAGAGGCTGGCTGTTTGTTCTGCAGCTCCTGCAGGGAATGAAAAGGAGAGTCTGCTCATTTGCAGAGGGGAACCAAAGCAGGGGGATGTGGTAAACAGGTTTGTCACACAGCCGGCATTCTTTGTAGAGCCAGCTTTGAGGCTCTTCTCAAACAGAAATGGAAGGAATTTTACCAAAGTACTTAACACTTCTGTAAAGCCACATTTCACGTCATATTTCTCATTTGATAGTCAAAATTTTCTAAAGCCATCTAATAGAGTTGGATGCAGATTTCCATAATTGGGCATTGAATGACAAAATCTCATCTATCTACGCACAATATACTTAATATACCAAAAATTGAAGGTTTAAGATCTTTCCAAGCTCTAAAACTATTGGATCTCCCCAGTTGTGTAGTGATTTCCAGTTTACCATCAGATCTTTTAAACTAATCTAATTTGTTCATTTTCTAAAGTAGCAAATTCAAAAATGTAAGAATCTTTAAATCTGAATGAAACAGGTTTGATCAGTAAAGAGAATAGATACTCCAAGAAATAGTGTTTCCCATTGCTCTGTGAGGATACTTTTGTCTACCCAGTGGTACCCTGTCTTCTCATCTAAACATGCGTTTCCATGATTAATAAAACAATTGCAACAAAGTTTAAGATGTCCAAACAAAACATACGTCTGATTTTTTCCCCTCCATTTCTAATCGGCTATTGAAGGAATTATGTATATTTGTCAGCATTTATTTATTAATGTATTAATTGCTGGCCTTTATAAGTTAAAACCCTTTCATATGTAAGCCAAAGGAATATTTGAGGCCTAATCGTGATCTCATTAAAACTCAGAAAAACTCTGCTGAGGACACTGAAACAGACCACACTTGTATAAGTCCAAATTCAAGCCTTCAAAATCTGTATCTTTCCACATTGTCTGTGGAGAAGTTAGGGCATAATTTTATTTAGAACAGTTTAGTCATCCAGTCGCATAATTTCTCTCGCTGTTAGTTCCCTGACTATAACAGCGTTAAACAGCTTTTTACCACATAATTTTCTTTTATTGCCTTGATAAAAATAAAGTCTGTCATAATATACTCTTGCACTCTGAAAATCTATAGCATTAGAAGAAAAAAAAGCCCTATAAACACAGCAGAGTGAAGCAGAAGCTTAAGGTTATGAATAGTGAGTGACATTAGTAGGTCTACCTTAAAAAAATTGGTATTTTTACTGCTGAGCAATCCTTTGCACTCTTCTAAACTCATCACTTTTAAGTTTTAAAATATTACAAAGGAATTAAACTGAATTAGGTTAAATCAATATTCTCCTAATAAGAATTCTTTGTAATTTAAAATTTCTAAGCTTTACATATTTCAGTCGTTCATGTTAAATGGAGATTTGACATTTTGCCAGCGAAAGTTTCATTAAATCACTAGTAGGAAAATCATGATTATCTCATATTACCTCAGTGCAATGATATAATGTGTCTGGTGCTTTTAAAGATGAGACAGACAAATGGGACAAAAGTTTCCACCACACCAAAAATAAACTGCAGATATTTATGGCTTCTTTAAAATGAAATTTCTCAAACACATATTATTTGTTTCTACTTTCTTTTCCTTTACTAGTACATCATTATCATATTATTTGCATTGTCGTTGACGTTTTGACCCAGCTGAGTACTGTACTAATTGTGTTGCCAGTGAAGTGAACTTTGAAGGCCAGCATAGAGACCTTTTTTCAAAAGTCTTATTTAAATTATTAGCAAAAGCTCATTCTGTCACCTAAAGTTCATCATCTATCCCTTTGTTTTGCTATTAGAGATACAGGGTAGTGTACTAGAAACCATTTTGTCTTTGAGCTCCAAAATTTCCATGCACAGGAAAGTGTTGCTACCAAGACTCTTGCTTTCCTCTGAGCAAGTTCCTGCCGTGTTAATCCCAAGAGCAGTTGCAGTGGTGGGGATGGCAGCTGAGGAGGTAGAAGGCTGAAGTGGGTATCCTTCCAGTATGGCCCAAGGCCAATCATTCTGCTTCCCTGTCACAGCGCATTAAAACATTACAACCACTGACAACTTGGAAGAGTTGTTGTGAGGATAAATATAGTGAGAATGTATGAGGCACAATAAATTTAGATAAAGCTAGCTGCAGTTCCTCTGTGCATGTATAAAGAAGATAAGATAAATAGATTCTTGAGAACGACATTGCGTGCCCCTTCTAAAAGTATAGCAAATTACTGTATTCTTCTGGATTTTCATAATGAATAGATAACATCTGTGTATTCCTTTGCAGGTAGTTATGAAATAAGGACTAAGCAATGATTATTAGAAAATGTATTCAGTGACAGTGTTCACATGAAAATTAACGTTGCACAAATTTGTAGATATTAAAAGAAAATGAACTGTAAACTTCAAAAAAATCCGTTTCCATGGAAAAATCAACATTCTTAGAATTATTTACATATAACCAGGACATAATGAATACCCTACATTCCATCAGAAATTAATGATAGTCTGAAATGTACATCTCAAAATCGTGAATAATTGGGCTGCGGAAATATACTAAATGGTTTTTATTTACAATTATTTTTGACATGACATTTTGAATCACAAATAAGATAAATGATATCCTGGTTTTTTGGTTCTTGCAAACAGAAAAAACTGGAGTGAATATGAAGTGAACTAAGTAAACAGCTGCTCAAAAGTAAGCTGGTGGAAACATGGCCTGTGTGTTCTGCAGGAAATTCAATCAATTCAGGTTTGCTTTCATTCCAGTCTTTAAAGTTATTCAGAAATTTTTCAATGAGCTGACATACATTCACAGACCAAGGAGGTCCATTTCCAGTCTGCAACGTAATATTCCCAACTGTACACTCATGTCATCACTAAATGCCACTTTGCCAACCAAGAACTAGGCAAAATCCTGCTAATGGGCATTGATTGTAATGATAGTCCAAACAGAAATAGTATTGCTGTTGGTTTCAAACATCTAATATCACTTCATTGTGTCATATCCACTTAGGAATAATGAAAGCTGGAGAACACATCAGCTTTTAAAAACAAAAAGATTGAAGGTTGGCAGGCCCAGTGATGCAAAAACATGTATAAGCTTTATTTTCAAGAAGTTTTATCCTTGTACTTTCACTATGAAGTATTTTTAGACTAATAACAGAAGCTCCAAGATACTACCGTGTTAGACACCTTAAAATAGCCATTAATAATATCAGAGTATAATTTATTTCTAATATTTCTCACAGATTTTTGTATCTTTGAGTTGAGAATGTTGTAAGAAAATTCAGAGTAAAAAATTCTGAAAATACTAGTAAGGTTTTCATGGTTCTTATCCTCAGTTAATTTATACACAGACATGTTTCTTATACTTTTAATGAGAAAAGGAGAGGAAGACTGAAACGTTCATCAATGTATAATAGTTAAGAAATGTATTTCCAGCCTTATTAATACACATAAGCCAAATCACTCTTCCAAACAATAAGATTTGTACAGGTGTCTAAACAGGATTACTAATAAGCCAGTCAAGATTATTATTCACCCTTGCTGTGCAAAAAAATGAGTTTGTCAGCCACATAGCTGCAAAAAATTTGACATAACACAAAACCTGAGATCCTCAGGAGACTGTTATCCAAATAATCTTATTCTGGAGAAAGCCTGTGCAATAATGTAGCTTGGAGGGGTAACATCAATTTTCTAACAAGTAATTAAGATTTGCATTATTAATGCAATAGATATTCTTGCAAATCATGTCTAAATATATGGAGATTTATAAAAGACCTCACCAATGTTTAATGACAATGCTGTCATTTTTAAGTCTTTCTAATAAAACTATAGATAAAAGCAATGCTGAGCTGACCATCTCAGTAAATTTTAATCATTAGTACTTATAAAATTACTGGATTTCTGAATGCAGCTGTCGACTGTTAAGTAGAACTGGGGAGCTTAATTTCCACCCTATGCTCAATACAATGTATCTTTCAAATGAAGTAAATTCTAGTCCATTAAAAAACAGTGTTGAAATCTCTTCTGGAACGTAATCTGCTTCACCATGTTATTGGTCTAAGCAAATTAGGAGTGGCTCATGTCATTCTCAGTCGACGCTGAATGCAAGAAAATAGCGTTTACCCACCTTTGACTCAGACAGTCTATCATTTACCCACTTTGACCTACTTAAGCTAAAGACCAAGTTGCTGAGTTAAAAACAAGCTTTTAAATCTACCAGGGCACCACCGTTTCAGTGGTACTGAAAGGGGCTGAAACATAAGAAACTTTAACCTTGTTTTTAGTGAAAGGAAAGTTTTTGCATACTTGTAGATTCCTCCCCCTCGCTTTATCATGCCTCTCATATACTTTTTCAAAGGTTGTGCAAGGGCACACACGCAGGAAGCAGTCAGTTTGCTGTCCACTAGAAAGGTTAAATGAAAGCAGCCTAAATGAGCAGAATTTTAACAAAGCATCTCATACGCCCTATCCCTCAAAACTGAGCAGGCTCAAAACCACATTCCAGCCTGGTAAGATGCTGCTCTACCTCCCAGACTCTGGGCAGCACTGAAAATTCACTGCCCACCCTTGCTAAAATTGTGCCACAATACAGAATAATATCCAAGATGCCTTGGGACACAACGAGGGACAGAGTATGACTATTTTGCAAAATGGTTTGGCACACTGTGGCCAGGGCTACTGACCAGTCCTTCCTCCAGAGAGGGGAGGTCTCCCCTGTGGTGGAAGGATCCAAAGTAAGCAGGCGGCATTTCCAGGTAGCAGCCACTTGTGCAATTAAATATTTTCTATAAGCTAAGAGAAGTACCACCAAAACTCAAGCCTCACCAGGCATCCTTTAGACAAAGAACATTTTGAAGCATAGGGGACATTTTCCTTTAACCTTTAAACAAATGCAAAATGAGAGTAGATCTTGCATGCAGTTTCTTATTCTCCAGATACAGTCTAAGTACCTCTATTTTAATACAAATATATAGTGACAGAGATGAAAGGAAAAAGAGATTAATGACCAGGCTTCTCTCTGAAAGAATGCTCTAACATTTCTATTAGTATATGTCTTCAGAGACTTCAAAAGAGAAAGTACCCCTGACTTAAAAAATAATTTATTACTTTGGTAAATAAGATGAATACAAAGAAAAGCAAAGTGATATTGGCTTATATTTTATCTGTGACCTAAAATGAAGAAGCAAAAACAACTACATTGGATGTATGGCACAGATAGTAAGAAACAGCACAGTAAAAAAAAAAAAAAAAATCTTAATAAATGACTAAGTATTGCCTGTGATACTATCTTTCTCCAGTTATATTAATATCCACTTCTAAGCACAGAAAAATATCCCATTTTATCACTGTTGGAAGAAAAAATCATTGGAAAGCTACACCATTTGATACATGCCCAGTTAATCATTGTGTTTGCTAGCTGAACAAAACTTGGAAAAAACCACTAGAAATACCATACTTGAAAAAACAAACTTTTGCTCCCCACCAGAACAAAGATCTTTATCTCAAAGCTAATAAGCATTTACATGATTTATTATAGAGCCTGTATCAGGTCTTACTGCTGTTACTTTCTACAGAAGACAGCAAAACTTCATTCTCACCACCATGACTAATCAAAGTCCCAAAGGATCGTGATCCCTAACTTGGAAATTCCCGCCTCAGCTATTGCCCACAGTATCGCCCTGCAACAGTAATGAACAAAGTCATTGCGGCCACATGTGTACTTATTATCCACAGTAATACTCAAGTTGCATTAACTGACTTCACCCTGCCTTTGGTGTTTTTGCAGAGGCAAAGGCCGTTTTGGTTTGATGGTTAAAAACAAAATTTAAGCAGTTTATAGAAATAAATAATATGCTTTAGTATATAAAATATAATATGTGATAGAATCATGTTTCATATTACAATGGGAAAAAATACAGAAGCTTGTGTTTACATAGACCTTTCTCTGACGGGAAACAAACGTAGCAAACTCGAAGCTAAGTTAGCCCTGCAATATGCCAGCAATATCGCGAGGTAAAATGCAGAAGAAGTAGTAAGAAACTCCACCTCAGACCCACAACAGTGCTGAGATACACAGACATCACATACTTTCTTTCCAGGTTCAAATTCCTCACTGTTTTCCCCCAAAATTTAATAACCACTGTCTTTCACTAAATAGTCTTTGGAAAAGCACTGCATTAATAACAGTTAACTCAATCCCCACATTCCTCACAGAAGTTGCACATTACTGAGAACCATTTGCAACACATCTGCATCCAGCAACTTACTCCAAATATGTGAGGAGTTTGTATTATGAAACAGTCTCAGATTACTATGCTTTTACTTTTAGCAGGAGCGTTAAGCACTTTCTTCACCAGAAAGCAAAGTCTGAAGACTTTTATCTACCCACTGAAGAAATAGTTTCATCTTAGGCAGAATGACCTCAATGTCATGAACAAACACAGCACAATATAAAAAAGAGGTTTTTGCTGGCCATATACCACTGATGGTCACATCACACACGTCACGAAACCTACGCAGAAAGTCACTAAATAAATTCAATCTCTCTGGAAAGATCACACTTTACAAGAAATGTTCCAGCCTTCAAAAAACCTCCCAAACTGCAGCAGACTGTATACCACAGTAAGAAATACAAAATCTGACTGTTCTCTTTTCCAACTCTCTTGATGACTTCCTCCTCCTCCTCTTCCCACCAAGCCAAGCCACAGAAAGCCAGGGATCCCGCAGAGGTGCACTGCCGGGCTGCAAGAGCACCATCAAGCACATAAAAACTGTTATGCACGGGTAAAATTAAGAAAACCCCACACTTCTCTATACTAGAATGAGCTAAAAACCCAAGGTGGGCTTTAGTTGACTAAACTTAGGCATCTAGAGCCATTTGGACATCTTGCACATTGCAGCCTTGGTTCAATCCCACACCCATTTACGGCAGCACATTCTCCACAAAAGCACTCTCTCTCTGACCTTTCAGTTCTGGTCCCACAGGAAGGTTTGCAAACCCATAACTCTTCTGGACACTAGGATTTACGGATTCAAGAGGGATAACGGTACATTACAATTTTCGTCACAACCTACTCCCAAAAAATTCCAGAATACCTCAGGGAAAAACAATTATCCTTCTCTGTGTTGCAGAGGTTTACAACATTTGCACGTATTCTGCAGCTAATATCCTTCTCTGTTCTGCATCTTGCAACCTTCCTTTCTTTTAAGATTTTCCAAGTGATTGATGTGATCTATTTAAAACTGGAACAATTGTTCCTAATTTTTTAGAAGCTTGCTTCTGTTACAAAGGTGAAGAAAGATACCCAAGCCAGAAAACTTGTCTACTGTCTTTTTTAAACATTTGCGAGATTTAAATCATTTTATTGATTTCAGGCAAAAATACAAATTTATGCTTACTGCCTTAGAGTGAAGAATAAGTATTGGTCTGCAGAATGGAGTGCATGTATCTTTAATTTCAGTACCTGCACACCCTCAACTACTTCATTATGTTTGAACGAAACCATTACATTTAGAGATTTCTTCTTCATCAATTATATATCATACACTTAATATTTGCTTGTCTTTTCAGTCCTTCCAGTCTAGAAGTATGTTCTGCCATCATGGTGCTCCCTGAGGATTTGTGCATATAGTTTCCCTGGGCTGAGCAGGGTCTAACATGCACCCTGTAAACCAGCGAGCAGATACAATTTTCCTAGGTACCAAAGAAAACACTGTGCAGAGATCAGGAACCTTTCTAGAAAGCAAAATAAAAAGNGGGGGGGGGGAGCATTTATTTTGCCCTGTTTCTCTTTTTTTAACTCTGTACTGTATTTCACCAGATTTTAACAGCCTTGATCAGGAAAATGGAAAGCATTTTTTACTTTTAACGCGTTCCTCTTGATTCTATCTGAAGGTATGGCAGCATGCACTAAATAAAACAAGAATTTACATGGATTAGATTCATGAAAGATCTGTTTCTAACCAGTTTACAGACAAATCATATTGTTCTGTGTCTTAAAACTGATGCTCACCTGTTGTTCAGAGTGGCCTGGCTCATCAAGTGTTTGGATCTGCTAGGTTTAATATGGTCAATACCAACACGAAACCTAAGTTTAAATCCCTGTCTCTTCTGGGAATAGCCCAAATAAAAAATTCCTTCATGCTCTGAAAACTCATATTTTCCCGTAAAAATATATACAGAGAGTACACAAAGCATAATTTGGGGGTAATATATTCTCATTTTCAGCACAGAGTCTCTCTTTTATTTTAATAATATTTCCATAAGCTGGGTAGCTTGCTTTCTTTGAGATGTCTGTTCTGAATCATGCTTTCAATAAACATAGTTAATTCAGGTCATAACAAATGTACTCAGTTAAGTCCCACCCTTCCTTTCCTCCAACAGCAGCCCAGATTTGAATAACTACGCTTTCCTGAAGTGAACATACTAGCAAACGATCTAAACATCATTCACTCAGCAAATGCTTGGACTCACAGACAAACCTAAAATTAAAAACAAAACTATAAAACTAATTTTCTGACATCTGACATTTAAATATAAATCCCAACTAGTGGGTATGCAAAAATAATTTACACACAGTAACTTGTATTTTAAATGATACTATATACTTTAGGTGGTGCGAGACACACAAAATCAGAAAGGCAATATGCTAGCAGTGTTTTCGTATATCTTCTCCATAGAAGTGATGTCTTAACCACGATGAGTTGTAGAGCATGAGGGGGTGTGAACCACAGCACAGAGGAAGGAGGGTTGACAGAGCAACTTTTCCATCACTAAAAAAAAGATTTTCTTTGTCAAAACTGAAGAAAGAATGGTGCCTGGATAGTGAACTGAATATCAGAAGGTTAAGCAATGATTCACAAAATGTCGTCAATTAACAAAACATCAGTAATACATAATTACTTGGTGTGTGTAAAATTTGTCATGGTTTTAGCTGGGATAGTTAATTTTCTTCACTGTAGCTAGTATAGTGCTGCGTTTTGGACTTAGTATGAAAATAATGTGCTAACACACTGATGTTTTAGTTGTTGCTGGGTAGTGCTTACACTAGTCAAGGACTTTTCCAGCTTCCCATGCTCTGCCAGGTGCACAAGAAGCCGGGAGGGGAGGGGATACAACCAAGAGAGCTGATCTGAATTGGCCAAAGGGTGTTCCATATCATGTGACATCATGCCCAGTATGTGAACTGGGGGGAGTTGGCCGGGGAAGCAGCAATCGCGGCTCGGGGACTGGCGGTGTCGGTCAGCGGGTGGTGAGCGGTTGCAGCACTTGCGGTATGGTGTGTGTCGTTCCCCCCCCGCCCCCCCCCCCAGGTTTCATCTCTCTCTTTCTCGTTATTTCCCTTTTCATTATATTATTATT